>PPHD01003209.1:18148-32342 GCA_002909625.1 Bambusicola thoracicus
TCCCCCCCCCCCTTTTTTTTTTTTAAAGGCAACTTAAGTTCATTTTGAATTTATTGTCAGTACATACACCTTGCTGACAGAGGAAGTCTGTCTTGTTCTTTACATCAAGTTCTCTACAAGATTCCTGTTCCTAATCTGCTGGCTGTATTTGGGCAAAGGAAAAAGGTACAAGAGACCCCTCTGATCAAGCAGTGCCATCACTGATTTACACCATTATCTTGTGCTCCGCATTTCATACTCTTCTGAGGCCTGCTCTGTCCCAGCAGCAGAGATATTTGGTAAGTTTTCCACAAAAGTGATGCATTATTTAAAGAATTCTAATACTGAAACAAATTCTAGGGACTTCAATAGCTACCCTTCCTGTTAGAATCCAGTATTTTCATTTAGGTTAACAAGACTTCTACTCAAAGCTTTTCCCAGAACAAAATACTAGTTTTAAGAACTGACCTAACAAGCTGGGATCTGCTCGAACCATTTTCTGTTTCTTCTTTTTCTTCCCACTCTGTACAGCTTCAAAATTCGATTGCTGGTTGTTACTCTGATTGGTCTGAAAGACTGAATGTAGCGAACTGTGGTTCATTCCCCACACCGAATCCTACAAAGCAAAGACAGTATTATAAAACGATGTTTTCTTTACCTATACTTAAACCAAATTGCTTCCTACATCATGTGGGGTAGCGCGAAGCCACTGATACATCCATCCAATACAGTTATCCCATCTCCTTAAAGTGTATCAGCATGTGAAGGGACTATTTGTTCCACAGCTGGCCTCAGCTGTTAATTATAAAGGATATTTGATTCTGCAGTACATAGTGAAATTTGCTTTATCCTCTGTAATTCACATGACCTGTAACGTCCTGCTCACATGCATCAATCAGAAAAACTGACTCCTTAGACTGAAGCACAGACATTATGTACTCCTAAGGACTACAGCAAGCAAGATGTACCTGTTGCTGTTGCTGCTGCCGCTGCTGACTGGCTTTCTGTTTGGCACGACGCTCAAGAAACTGCTTGGCAAACTCCTTGGCCTCAGGAGTATCTCCAAGATATGCTCTGATGTAATCGTGGACCTCATATGGAGACTCTACTTCCTTCAGGAAAGAAACAAACGTGGGAACTGCAAGAAGAAGGCAGACCATGAGAGAGTGTGTGCAAACGTGTGAATATCTGCATGCAAAAACACAACCCTTGGATTTTTGTTTCAAATATTTGGCAATGTAGTAGCCATGTCAAACAGCTTGCCCTTGCAAATTCCACACGAAGTTTCACAATACAACGTTTCATTCATTCTACAAGTAAAGCAAGGATTAGGAAGCCAGCTAATGTGACGATTAGGAAAAAGAACTGGCAGTCTGAAAGGCATGTGAGCCCACCAGCATAAGACACTGCCAGCTTAGAAGCTCATTCAAATTCAGTGGCAGGCATCCATGGAAAATACTCTCCCTTTCCACAGTGCTGTCATCAGTACATTCTCCTGGCTGAAGAATGCTAAGAGTGCATGTGACCTGCACTCGTTTGAGTTGACCAGACCTGCAAGTAACTGGAGTATAACAGCTACCTCATTTGCAAGCCCCATTTAATAACTTGTTTTTGTTCAAGGTATTTACACTGAATTGAGTTTATTGTCTTTTTTTTTTTTTTTTTTCCTCACATGGAGAAGGGCAAAGCAAGTCATTAGCCTGGAAGATGGGAGTTTCTGGGAGTTGGACTAGATGGCCCTCTGAGGCCCCTTCCAACTCTAAGGATTCTATGATTCTAAGATAGCATTGCAACCCACAACACAAAACTCCCTTGAAGGCATGGAAGCGCACTGTGGAAACATGACCTACAGCAACATGGCACACTTTTGCCACAGCCTTTCCTCCCAGAGAAGTTTCATGCTCCTGGACTTGTTCAATTGTGGCACATTTCACAGTCAGGAATAACTGGTGCAATAGTGTCCATAGTTAAGTCCACTCCTGGGTCTCCAGCTCACATGTTGCATCTCCTCCCTGATGGTCTGAAGTTTCAAGGTCTCACTGAGCTAGAAATAATCCACCCTTCTGATGCCAATCCAAATCTATTTGATCCACTTCAATTTCAGCAGCTCGACCTACTTGCTGGTTATTTTGTTGATCCATGCCTCTCTTCAGACACCAGATATAACTAATTACTACACTGCAGCTGGAGCCAAGGAGTTGCTCCTAGTACCACTCCTCCAGCAGGAGGCTGTGGCACTGCAGCTGGGAGATGTAATCCTGGCACCTGGGAGCAGCACTGGTTCTCCAGTCAGAACCACAGTTCTGTAGAATACAGATAGTGGAAAACAGGGATTTGCAACAGTCAAGACTGAAAATGCTAGAATGTCTGCAGTGCTTTGGTACAAGGAGGGATTAGTCTGATTTCCAGATTGGCAATTATTCTATCCACCCTGAAGCAGAGTTAATTAAAAACCAGCCAATTTCACAATAAAAAAAATGCCCTGCACATGGACATACAATAATTTGGCCTACACTAAATAGCGAACTGGATGCTCGTTCACCTGTCTGATAATACATACACCAAAGTCCTCAGCAGAGCTCTAGGTGGCAAACTTTAGAACTACACGTTTCCAAGTTCTCATTGTTGTATGATATTAGTAGAGATGATGCAGAAGTTCTTCAGACCACTATTTAAAATTAATTACACCTTTTTGCTGACTGCATTACAAACATTATTTTGACTGAAGTCATTACCTTACTCAGAACATCTGCTCAAAGAAGCTAGATACTGTTTTTCCACAGTGGAGTATCTGCATTCCTCCCCACCTCTTACCATCTAAGTTGTTGGCTGTGTTGAGTGCATGAAGCATCTGTTCACACCACTGCGTGAATCCATCTTGGGCTTTATTAACACCCTGAAACAATTTCAACAGCTTCTCCTCTTCTTCCACCTTCTTGTTCTGTCTACTTGTAATACCTACAGATTTACTGAGACAAAGAAAACACAAAACATTATATACTACCAGACTCACTAACAGTATAGTATATAGCACAGTGCTACAACACTTGCTGGTTCACACAGTGCAAGCACTATTTAAGAACCAACTCATTCTTCAAATAGATTACAGAATAAATTTTGAATGGTTACCTACTAACTACTTCTGTTAAAACAGATCCTGAGTGACAAAGAGAAAGGTAATGTACACGAAGATGCTACAATTGCTAAGTCATCATCTCAGGAGTGGTAGCCTTCTTGGCAAAAGCTACTTCCCCAGTTCCTACCTGAGGCTGGCATTGCTTTTGTTTTTATTGGTCGAGTTACGAGGTCCCACTTCCTTCACTGCATCATCCCAGAAACCCATGTTTGAGTTTTTGGTATCAGCATTACTCCAGATGCTACTGACTAGGTCAGATGCCCACTGGTTGCTGGGATTAGTGTTTAGGGAGCCCCACACTGAATTCCCAATGCTGGTGTGCAGGTTAGAGTGCTGTTGAAACATAACAAAGAGATCCACGTTATTAGCACCAGACCTGGCAGAGCAGCAATGAACAGACAAGGAAAACTGTCATGTACTGTTGCCTTCTACATACGGATTAGATAAACAGGGAGCATACCGTAGTATTTCTGACTCTGTTTGGCTGCTGGTGCTGCTGTTGCTGCTGTTTCTGCATTTGCCTTGCCTCTTCCTGCTGTATCTCCAGCAGGGACTTGGTAGTGCCCGTTGGTTTAGTGACATTACCCCAGCCTGATAATTTTTGCTGCTGTTGCTGCTGCTGTTGCTGGAGAGCTTTCATTAGTTCACGCTGCTGACGCCTTTGCTGTTGCAAACAATAACAAAAAAATGCTTGCGCACACTTTCAACAGATCATTACTATTCTAAATCCTAGCTGAGGAAGTTATTTTTTAAATTGAATTCAGTGTATTTTGGAGAATTCTGAAACTATGATGTTTTTGAGCTGTTACAGTTCTTCTTAACAAGGATGCATTAAGTAACTGGTGAAATACAAGTTGTTTATTAGCCCCAAACAGCATTATTCCATCTAATAATTATGAGTGCAATCAGCTAAGCATTTGGGGTCCTGAAGGATTACCTTCTTGTAGCACTTCTTTATTACCTTCCTAAGATTACTTCTAATAACAGTTAAGCAGTCACATAGAATCCAGTTCAGAAAGGTTACACTCCGTTAGTGTCAGTGTTTACCTCTTCTCGAAGCTGCCGTTCTCGTTCCTCTTCTAGCTTCTGGATTTCTGCCAGTGACAGTGTGGTTTGGGATTGACAAGCTCCTGAATTTGATTGCTGACCCCACGTTGAAGATGAAGGGAGCTGGGTCAAAAGAAAACATCACTAGAAATTGTGAAACTTTTTACAAAACACTGCTGAAGTATAATTGTGAAAAAACAATATAAGCTCACAGCACAGGGAAGAGAAAGGTTACTTTTAAATTTCAATAAAACATTTTGAAGTATAAAATAATAAAATAACATTCAAATATGAACTGTTTCTTCAAATTGCCCTCTTATGAACTGCAGAGCCAAAGATACAGTGCATCAAGAATAAGGTAACATATCACTGAAAAACAGCAAAGACTTCTAAAACGGAAGCCTTTCAAACGTCACATTGGCCCTTCCTACGCATTGGAACAGATGTCTGTATTGACCAGCAAATCCCTCTTCACTGAGGGATGCTCCTTTTCACTGAGCATTTTTCATTTTGCAGCTTACCTTTCTCTTCCATCTCCCAACATTCTCCAAATCAACTATTCACCCTCTGCCCTCCCCAGGAAGTCCAGACCTCTCTGTTCTGTTCGAGTTAGCCTAGACAACTCTGAACCCTGCTCTGGGTCCACACCACACAGTAGGCTAAGGAAGAAGTTAAAGCACAGAAAAACATTACCTTCATTTGGGCAAGTTGCTGCTGCTGCTGCTGCTGTTGCAGTCGTCGTAAAGCTTCCTGCTGTTGCTGCCTCTGCCTCATTATTTCCTTTTGGCGCTGGAGTTCCAGCTCCTTGCGCTTTCGCTCCTCTTCTTCGAGCCGTTGTCTGGCTGCCTCTTCTTCCATCCGTAGCCGACTCTCCTCAAGTCGCCGTTGAGCTTCCTCTTCCTCACGTGCCCACTTGGCAGCCTCCTCTTCCTTCCCAGGACATAAAGAAAAGTACAGTCTAAGCAGACTTAGAAAAACTGAATTACTCTGTGGTACCAAGATCCTGACAGAAGAGAGAGAGACCTATTGGTCTTTAATCTGCTGTTTAGATTGTTCATTTACTTCTGTATTTCTCATGCAAGAAAGCCCAATAATATAAGCCATCCTCTCAAAATACAAGGTTCCCCTCTGCTCCACCAAGACACTTGGAAAGGAATGACATATCTCTAGTTCAGACTAGAGAATTTCATACTGTTTTCCTTTTAGAAGTTATGCACCTCTCAGTCTGAGCTTCTTTAATCTGCCTGTAATATTTAGTCAGACAGCACTATACGTTCAATGGAACAAAATGTGAAAGGGAAAAAAACAGGGAAAAAAGGCAATTTTTTTTACAACAAAAGAAAAAAACAGTTGGCAAAGTGATGTTTACTGCTGAACGTTAGACCTAAAACTGAGATGTCATCCCTGCTAACTAACAAGATGACTGCATGGTGGGGCAGAAACGGTATGAACATCAAGAAGGGCCTTGAAAAAGCATTCTGAAGTGGTCTTATTGGACCTAGAAGTTAACATGAAGCTACCCATGTTTTAAGATTACTTTGATTTAGGGCCTGTAACAGTATCAATCAGGAGGCTGGAAGTGCAAGTTCCCCAATATGGGGATTCCCCTTTGCTGGTTTTCACCTGTTTACGAATTAATTCTTCTCGCTGCCGTCTTTCTTCCTCTTCTCTTCTTCTCTCTTCCAACCTCCTAAGTGCTTCCTCCTGTTGTTGTCTTTCCTCTTCCTCCCGCTGCCGTCTTAGTGCAATTTCCTGCTCTCGCTGTCGCCTCAAGGCTTCCTCCTGGAGGTGGGAATGAATGCCAATCTATAATCACCGTGTCACTGATACACCACATCGCAACAGACTACAACATGGTCTGGCCAAATGAATGGTCTCAAGAAAGTTTCCTTAGCCTGAAGCTAAGCACCAGCAAAACAAAACAGTGGACACCACAAACTCAACAGACTAACAAGTTCTGATGCATCTCATCAATGAATGATTTTAATGAGTAAAGAAACAGGGAATCAAGCATTATCTTTGGTTTTAAAAACAATGGCATTGAAAATGAAAATAAAAGGAGGGTGCAACTCCTCTTTCCTATCTATACTAACTACACATGAACATACATATTTTAGTGTGGAAGCATCTCAGCAATCTCTTTTTTGGGGTGCCAGCTCTAAGTGCAAACTTTACCTACCTAGAGGCATTTCTAAATACGCACTGGAGTGCCCGTCAAAGCTCAAACCACAGGTCCAAACACTAGGAATAAAATGGAGAAGCCCAGTGCAGTTAAGGACACTGTAACCTCTGCAAGTGCCAGATCTGTGGAACTCAATGAAAGGGCTTTGACTGGCCTATTTCTACACTGTTTAAATATCAATGACAGTGAAAGATCTCCTGAAGGATTTGATCTTCAGCTATACATAAGTTACTTAAGTAACTTCTAACAAATTACATTTTGCTTTCCCATTAGCAAAATAATTTAAAAAAAACCTTCCTGCCAGTATTCTGTGTGACAGATGGCAGCAGAGGGGCAGCCTGACAAATAGTGCATACGGAGCAAAGGTGAGTCACTGAATTCCCCTATGTGGGAAAAAAAGTGGCACCCAGTGACATTCAGCAACTGCCGATGATAGTATATAGACACCAAACAGTGGATGTGAGCACAGTGAGGTGGTGGGTGGAGCACTCATCAGTGGTGGCAGTGGTCACTTCTGCTGGTGCAGACTGCTACGAACACAGCATGCGGGTTCTTGCTCATCTCTGAAAATGCAGAGCTAATGGTGATGCCTCTGCTGAAAAACAGGGTTTTGTAGCTGAGAATTTGCTCTATCAAATTGAATTATTTTGATATTTCTACCTGTTGTAATTTCCATGAAAATACGTAGGATGCATTATTTTCAGAGAGACCTACATACTTGTTTTCGGAGAAACAGAGCATAACAGGCTTTCTGCTCACTGAACAGGAGAATGCCTATCCAGTTTTCCCCCAGTTGTGACTTACTCTTTCATGAAATGGCCTTGCTTTTTGCTGCCTTTCTGATCTTTGAAATCCAGCAACAGTACTAAGGGCATCCTGCTTTTCATCTCTTCTACTTACATTTTGGAGAACTTTTTCAAGCCTTCATAAATGTTTTCTTTTTTTAATCAATTAGTACTGTGCAAATACTCTGAGGTCTTCTGTATGTAATACACTATTCGCAGCTCTAAGGGAGACTAATTGTGCATCACAGATATAATCAATTTGAAGTCTGGTAAAACAGGAAGCTAATTCTGAAACTTAACCCTTGCAGTAAAACAGATAGCAAATCTTTATATGCACACAGCATATCTAAATTGCAATACCAACTGAATCAGGTTTGTTCCTGACATTGCCTAACTCCAGATGTCTGCAACATCTGTTAGACAAAACATTTTTCCTAACCAATTCTAGGCCACTGAAGAGTGACAGGACTAGAAGGAATGGCCTCAAGTTGTGTCAGGGGAGGTTCTGGTTGGATATAAGGAAACATTTTTTCTCCAAAACAGTGCTCAGGCACTGGAATGGGCTGCCCAGGAAGGTGGTGGAGTCATCATCCCTGGAGGTGCTCAAGAAACACTTTACACGTGGTACTAAAGGACATGGTTTAGGGGGGAAATATTGGCAGTAGGAGGGTGGTTGGACTGGATGGTACAGGAGGTCTTTTCCAACCTGGGCAATTCTGTGATTTTAAGATCCGCAGGCCGCAAGCCAAGACATAATACATATTCATGGATATCACCTAAGCAGCTTAGCAGGAAGTGCTACAAAAGTTCACTGCTCTAAGTTCTCCTTCTACTGGATGGATACGAACTAGCCCGTGAATCATTTCCTGTTAACGATTAAAAGCTTCAGATCTGACATTCAGAAAAGCTTCAAGCACAACACGCAATGTCTAGACCATGTTTGTAACCTGGGCCTGTAACTAAATTAATTGGACACATGTAGTCAAGTAACAATAATCAAGTGTCCCAGTGCAAGTGCTGTGAGATTTCTGCTTGTTTCTTTAACTAAAAAGTCTACCGAGAAGGCTGGAGGTGTGCCAGTGTTCTGTGTGACTGGAGACCACATGCCAGGAGCTCGACTCAGGATGCTGAGCTGCTGGCCATGCTGATGGGATGTGCAGCACCAGTCACTGCAGTAACATGCAGTACCTAGGAGAGGTGAGCAAAGTCACCACATCCTCCTGCACAACAGCAGGTCAATGACATCTCCATTTTCCTTTTTGGAAATGAGATTAAAAGAAGCATCAATAAAGTTGCAGAGATCTTTTCCTAAGGCATGGTGGAAGAGACACTGGTGAGTGACAGGAATCAACAACAACAAAAAAGACTTCTCTCCCTTAGAGAACTAAAGATGAATAGTGTATCAGAATGAAACAAAACTCACAAGATCATGAAAAGCTGGAAATATTGTGACTGATAATTTTTTATTTTTTTTTTAACAGTCACCCGAGCTATAAGGAAGGACTCTCTTAATACTTACTTCTGCATCTTTTTACTTGTTCAGTGCTTTTGTTTGAGCACGTGACCAAAATCAAGCTCTCCAACTTTCTGCTACTGACTTGGATGAAACAGAGGGCACACTTGTTCCTTTCTCTCTTAGTGCTCCCATATTCATGGCTTCTGACTCCAAGAGGATCCCAACATTCTCTAGTATTAACCACCTCTTTTCTCATAACTGTTTTCAAGGACACATCTTGCTTAATAATTTATAAGATCTGATGCAGCTTATCTGCAACATCTCTCAATATCCTTAAGTAGCAATACTGAGTTCAGTAGGTTCTGGATTCTTAGATAAATTGTCCTTGAATTTCTGCAGTAGTTAACACCTGCAGTTCTGCATTCCTACGTTAGTAGGGATTACAAATCTTTTAGTTTTGTGAATTTCATCTTTGGGACAATGCTTTAAAAAGGAACATGAAAGATAATTCAGAGAAACTATTAAACCTTAAATTTTGTTCCTGAAATTAATCAATTATTACTAAACAGAAAATATGAAATCAGAAGCAAAAGAATACAGGAGCTACACAAGCTGGGAAATACTGTTTGTAATTTTACAGTGCAGGTAATTGATGAAAACTAAAGAACAAAACTGGATTCAACATTTGCTATGACATTTCAACCTACAGAATTGAATTTCTAGTAGTTTTTTTTTTTTTTTTGGTTTTTTTTTTTTAGAATTCACCATCAACAGTATATTTACTAACCTTATATACTAGTCTTTTATGCAGTATTACATCAAAAGCCTTCCTGATGTCCAGGCAGATTAAGTCTACTGCTTCACCCCTCTCAGCTCTCACTGCCATCTCCTCAAAAGAAGTTAATCAAATTTGTTAAGCATCATCTCCTCTGTGTAATCCATGCTAATAAATCAGTTCATCCCTGACTCTACAATGCCTTCCAGTACAGAAGTCAAATTCAAATATTACACCAGGTTTGTTAGTTTTTCTTTATTTAAAGAATATTTTCCTCTTTCCAGGGAAATGCTTCAACTTCGTTACCTCAATACATTCTTGCTCAGATGTCAGCATTATTGTAATTATTCCACTGGTAGTGAGCTAAGTAACTTCTTGTTACTGCTTTTCAGACTCATTCTGCTTCCTCCTTGTAAATAATTATTTCCCACTGACATCTCAGAAACGGAAAGTCAGATTGCTTACAGTACAAATCCAGAGTACCCAGAACAACTTAGGAATTTAATGGACATTTACAGGAAGTTATGCACAACAGCAGAACTTAGTCTGAAAAGAACACATCCCAAGTCTATGTAGAGCCACAGTGGATGAAACACATCAAAATACCAGGTGATTAACTGAAAATCAGTTATTACTGAAACCAATCTAAAGTAAATTATTCGGAAGTTACATTCTGGAGTATATTATTGCTTGAATTTTCCAGTCTGAACTTGAACAAAGCATATCTTCCACTGTATACCATCATGACTTTCTGTATCAAAGGTATTAAAGAAAGGAACCATTTATGGACTTGGCTCTTAAAGGTCTCATGAAAGCTATCAATGTATCACACTGCATTGTATTAAATTAAATTTCAGTGCCAAAATCCAAATGCTATGTGAATTACGGTCTATAACTAAGCTGCATATAAAAATGAAGATTCCTGAAATTTCTTTGGAAACACATGATCCTTAAATCAGAAAACGGAAAATGCTCTCTTACAACTACCTACCTAAGCAAATGCAAAATATCGCGGAGAAAAAAAATTATTACTTTCTGCTATGATGCACGCGCTACTTTATGGGGTGTTTGTTGACTAATTTCTTGGTGAATAAGCTCAGAAAGGCACTTGCCATAATCCTGTGTGCACTGAAAACCAACTTTCATTGTCCTTGCCTCCTACTGCTCTTATAAAACACTTCACCTATTTCCTATGGGGAACTCAGAAATGACTGTCAGAAACTTTAAGCTAGTAATTTCTCTAAATAGCATATTCCTAAGAATTAAGAACATGCTATAGATCCTATATATTTACATACTCTTAAACTCAAACCACATAATTCCTTTCAATAAATCTGTTTGTCCAACACTTATAGGAAATACTGACACCAATACATACCCCAAATAATTTCTTCAGCAAAATGCTGAATGAGAGGGGGAAAACAAAAATTTTACTTTTTTTTTTTTATTCCTGTATCCCCCTGTACGTTTTATTCATTTGAAACACTTGCTCAGTCAGCAATCTATTCCAGGACATATCCATATCAAAACACAAGATAGCATAAATGACCAATAAACATTAAACATACAATAACTGGGCAACCAAGTGAAGTCTAATACTGCTACTAAGAAACTGAGAAGCAATGTTCCGTATGGAATAAAGCCACTCAGCTTGCAAAAAGGAGCTTATCTTGAAAGGGAACCATTAGAGCCCATTTCTCAAATTATAATCTGGGCTCTTGAATTTAAAAAAAAAAAAAAATCAGGAACCAAAGAACTTCATATAATCACATGAAAAATCTTAATTAAAAGTGTCTTCACATATACCTATCAAAGATTAACTAGATCCCACAGGATTTTTTAAGTGAGTTTAATAAGGTATTAAAATTAAAGATGAACTACATTGAGGAAACTCACTTGCTTCCTGCGGGCCAGCTCTTCTTCTTCCCGTCGTTTCCTCTCATCTTCCTGCTGCCTCCTAAGTAGTTCTTCTTGTTGTCTCCGAAGTTCCTCCTGCCTTTTCCTTTCTTCTTCCTCTCGTTTGGCCCTCATTTCCACTTCTCTCCTCTCTTGCTCTAGCTACAATTCACATAAGACTACACTCAGATGCAGGTAGCATATTCCTACACCAATTCCTAAGGCTTATCTGTTGAGATTACAGTAACAACACACCAGATGAAGCCTCTGACAGATGCTCTTCCTTAAATGCAAGGTTACCTATGAACTGTCTACCTCCTGGGGTCAAATTCCTATAATACTGTCTAGTACAATTTCTGACAATTTTGGTTCTGTATCAAACATCAGTTCTTTCACCATCAGCTCCTTAAAATAATTCCTGGCTTCAGAAGCTACTAGAATTGCTTTGCAGCCACCATAAAATAATCCACTTCTGAGAAATAACAGAATTGTTCAGATTCAAACTTCTGTTTGAATAACCAAAATTCTGGTTAAAATACGGCAGGATTAAGAGAAAGACTAACTGTTCCTTCCCATGGTTTGTCATGACTGCTCACAACGAACCCATTTTAAAACAGAAACAGCTAGCAAAGAAGCATTTGGATTTTTTGTTTGTTTTACCACAACTGTAAAAATACAACCACTACTTTAGAGGTTGGTAGTACCTCTGCAGTAATCACTTACAAACAGTAGTCAGGGATTTCATCAAAGGTTTTTATAATGCATTTGATCTTTGTGGGATTTTCAATGAAAACCTCAAAAACTGAACACAGCAGCATGAAGTTTAAAGAACTAGAAGTCTTCCATGGACTCAAGAAACACAACTTGTTAAAATATAAAGTAGTTTCTGACCTTTGCAGCTTTGGCCTTCTCAAGCTGCTGAAGTTGTTCTAGAGCTGGTCCCTGAGCTGCAGTATCGATGGGGAGATCCCAGACACTGCTTCCTTCCCAGACTGGACAGTAAAAAAACATTTACAAGCAAAAATAAGCACAACAATAAAGAACAAAATGGAAGGCAAAAATCCTATGTATGCCATTATATTTAATGAATTAAAATGTTATTACATGAGTTTTAGTCGCAAGAGGGCTACATTATCTTCCTATAGAACAAGGCTTATACAGCCAACAAGGCTGGGTTTCCTATAAATTCTACTAAACAATTATCTGTTACAGCTCCTCCCATCAGAGGGAAACACCTTTACAACATAACAATCCATCCCTTCTAATCAAGGCATCACATAATCCATAGGAAGAACCATCACATATTCTACAGCTCTTAAACTGTAATGCAAAGCAGCCTGAACCAGGTCCAAAATACCAATGCAGAAATAATTCCCCTTAGTGTAAAAGATGGAGAAATCATCTCAACATATTGCCTTTTAGTCTGCGAGCTTTTCCTCAATGGACCTGATACACACTAAGCATCTTACCTGTAGGCTGTGAAGCTGACTGAAGTTCCCATATTGAGCCAGTGTCCGGCACTGACACAGACCTTGTAACAGGTGGCATCATGTTCTGCTCCGATATTCTGTAACACCAACAGAAGAGTCAACAGGCTACTTATAGGGAGAGGAGTGCTCTGAACACACATGCGATTCAGTAACTTGTAACATACCCCTTTCCTTCCACGCCTCTATTTAAAACAAAAATGTGATGCAGTGAATACTACTTTCCTGCAGAGTTCTTGCTCATCTCACCTTTGCTGTCAAGTCAAGGACTAAGCTACTGCGACATCTTTGCATCTGCTGTACATAGGCTAGCCTGAGTAACAACCATTATCCAGTACTGATTGCAGAGTTCAGTTAACAAAGCCATGCTGTTATCAGCAAAACAGATTTGACAAGGGTCTGATTTTAACCATGAGATTCTCCTCCTCATTTCAACACATATATCCAGGTAAAAGCTATAAAAAGTTGCATTCCACATCCTGCAACTGTTTCATACTGACTTCAACTTTAAAGCACACAACGCTCAAACATGAGCAAACTGGACTACTGACAAGACTATCATCATCATACATGAAGTAGGAGTACAGGATGAATGGTATCCAGCTCAAGTCTAGGCTAACTCACCTTATTTTCAAAGCCTGGAACTGTTGCAAGAGAATAGCAAGCTGCTGCTGCTGTTGGGATGAGAGGGCTGCCTTTTGCTGTTGAGCCAGAACCTGCGCATATTGTTGTCTACAAAAGAGAAGCAGAAAATTCACTTGCTTATCTATTTAACAACCACATTGCAGAAGCTGTGCATGTTCTCTAGAACTAATGCCCACTGACCTATCTAACATACATGCTAACTTCTTGAGAAAAATACAGAATGGAGGCCTCAGAGTATCAAAATACAAGAATACAACAACCTGGCGCACATGGACAGAATCAGATTTCTTTTCACCCTCTCCTACCTGAGCTGACTGTCAGTGTCCAACACTTTGCTTCTAGGGCATGCAGCCCTACTCTCCCTTCTCTACAAAGTACACAGACTGTACATATGTTAATCTGGCTTTGAAGACTGTCCACCTAACATGAACCAATCTCCTCCCTAGTTCCTGAAGGTACTCCCCAGTACACAGCCAGATTTCTTGTCTTATCAAATCATGAGCAGACAATCAGCATCTCAAAATAATAATTCTGTCAGGAGCCCTTTAACAGTAGCCCAATCACCTTCTTTTCTCCAGTTTCCTAGAAAACAAATTGGAACTGCAGCTAACAACTTAGGCAAAAAGAGAGAACCTGTGGGTTGTGAGCAGGGTGGTTGGGGGTGTTTGCGTGCCCTGTAGGGTCGTGGGTGGTGCCTGCAAGCACCAGGGGGTGGACACCTTGGAAGGTGGTCAGCTGGTTCTTGTCAGCACCTGGGATGGACACATGGGCAGGACATACAGGTACTTAGGGGTGGTATTTGTTTA
>PPHD01003210.1:0-32332 GCA_002909625.1 Bambusicola thoracicus
GTGGACATTGCTGTACCCTGGGAAGAAGTGAGGATCAAAACATTTGGGACCTGCACCTGCATGCCATAATTGATGAGGGGCAGAGCTCACTTCTCTAAGCCTGAGTATGCTGTCGAAGGAGAATCTTTCCTGAAACAATGTGCAGAAGTGACTTTCTGTTTACCCAATACCTTGAGTATGCACGGGATCCTACTGTCCCCTGGCGTGCAGTGTCAGATGAGCTCCTCCTCTGCACAGCAGTGCTGTGGGTTGGGTTCATACTGACGCAGGCTAAAGCTGTCCCCTTCCTGCTTTACAGCCTGCGCTTACCAAGCAGGAAGGACAGTGAAGAGGGAGTTGGGTTGGGTGGAGGTGTATGGTCAATAGTTAGATTTCCACAGTACTTCAGCATGCACACATCATTTCAGTTATATACTATGGCAGCAGAATATCATTTCCAGAGAGAATAGAAAGACATATTAATGCTACAGCTGCTTACTGTGCTTAAAACTGCAGAATTGATTAATATAACAGTGACATTTTCTTACTCTGAAAGCCTGAATCTGGAGGGGTTCATGCAAGTGCAGCCTGTGAGGTGGGACAGCAATGCTGGCACTGTGCACCTCCAGCTGCAGCCACCACCTCCACGTGCCAGAGAAGCCCACCGGCAGCAAGACCTCTCTATAAACAGTTCTACAGAACAGTGCCCAGTTTGTAGACAGAGCACCTCTCTAGACTGATTTCTCTGTCCTTCCAGAATCCCTGCTTTATGCAGAACGTATCCTCATGTGAAGGAAGGAAAGGGACCAGGGCAGGGCTGGGAGCCTGCTGGAGCAGTGTTTGTGTCTGCACCCTGCAGCCCAGGGCTGGAGCCCTGCTGGCAGCTGACCTCAGTCACTGGGTGACACAGGCTGCAAGAGCAGATTTGTCTGTTTTGTGCAGGAGTGTGTCACGCCATGTCAATAAGGCAGCTTGCTGTGCAGCCCTTGCACAGAGGGCTTGTGGCAAGTGGTGAGGAAGTGCTGGGGTCACCTGGTGCAGGGCTGCCATCCTGCATGGCTCTGACCAGGCCCGGCTGGGCATCTACTGGCACGGGTGCTGGCACAGGCGTGGTGAAGCAGTGTTCACCAGCTGTGGCTCAGCAGAAACTGAGGGTGTCTTTGGTCTTGCAGCACAAAATGTGTGGATTTTGTACAATAACCCCGAGGTACTTGCGCCATACTAAAAAATTAATATACTTCTATTGCTATGGAATTGGAGTCTGATTAGGATTGTTACAGTACTGTAGTTCCAGCTTTTAATTACTTACCACATTACACAGTATCTAACAGCACTAATAGAGTACAGAACTGTCATAGCTTTTGTTTTAAAGTGCAGTACTGTATAGTGCTAAATTGTATAACGGTGTTGTTCAATTACTTCTGAAAGTGTTTAATAAAGTATGGCGCAGAAAAGCAAATCGGAGTGGCATGTGTTAATTGGTGTCCGCGTCATTGACTCCATTTGGTTATAGTGATCACTTGGATATGAGGATCAAATGGCAAGTTGCCCATGTGGAGTATGTCAGCCCAGCTCCCTTCTTCGTATCGCTGGTCTCTCACAGCACTGTCAGGAAACGCTGTGAGGAGCACAGCCTGGCCCCATGCTGCCTCATGTTGCCCTCTGCGCTGGCCATGGGCCCACTGGGCAGAGTGCGCCCGGGGATGGCTGGTGTGGGGCTCTGCGGGACAGCCAGGCTGGCACCGGGGCTGCCTGGGAGTGGGCAGCATTGGCTGCAGCCCTCACCCCCAGCTCTGGTAGGGGTGAGCAGGCCAGGAGTGATGTGACCTGTGCTGGGCTATTGCATTGCCTGCTCACGGCCGTGGCCGCACCCCGCCAGCAGTCCCGGCTGCTCCCAAGCAGGCTCTGCTCTGTGCAGCCCATTCGGCAGTGCGTGTGAAGCGGCACTCACTGTTATTTTGTGAGTGGGAATATTTTTCATATCGGTGTTCTACTCCTTACCCCATTTCACTGAAATATTCTCTGGAAGTATTTCTTCTGGAATAAACATTTCAGCACATCAAGTTTGTTCCATAAGGGTTGATTGTCAAATTACAGCCTTCCTTTTGCAAGCACTGTGCTTTTGTATGGGATCAAATTGCATTCGTTATTTTTTCCTCCGGTATAAACACAGAATAATAGCGATATCTTTATTGTATCGTATTTCTGAATGAAAAATAACCACAAGCGGATTTTCACATGGCATTACCATGGCATACGAATGCTGCTTCTGCCAGCCAGCCCTGTGCACAGGAGGGCTGTGCGGTGCCGGCAGTGCCTGCTGCTTTCACGGAGCCCCTGCGTGCTGCCAGGCGCTCTCTTTACAATTGCAGTGGTTGCCGCCGTGGATTTTCTACACTTGCCGGCATGTGGTTCTGAAAGCCACCAAGCATGCAGGTCACGTGCCCTTAATTTTCATTATGAATGAGGAGTAAAATGTGAAGGTTATTGCCTGGCAGTACAAATGTGCTGGGTTTTTTTATTTAGAAGCTCTATTAGAAGTGTCGGGAGTCCCATAACAAAGCAGGGCAAATATCCGCAGAGACACCTTGTTGAGAGAGGCGAGTTGGCTTCTAAAAGGTTTGAATATGAATGTGGTTGTTTCTAATCAAGCAGTCCTTGAAAAGAATTCCCCGCTTTTTCTCACCTCTCCTTTTTTCCCCATTCTTTTTTTGCAGTCAGCGTTTTTTCCTCAGGAAATGCTCCTGGTGTGAGTTGTGCTGCGGGGGCACAGCGGGGCAGCCTGCGCCGGGCAGGGGGACCGTGGCTGGGAGAAACCCGAGCCCTCAAAAGCAGGAGATTCAGAATGGATATGGTCAATAAAATACCTTGGGGGTGACGTTCCGTGTGTTTGCTGAAAAAAGTGAGGGAGCTTGAATTTTTGGAGACCGTTTTCAGACAGCGATGCTGATGAAGACCAACAAAGCCAGAGGTGTTGGCTCGTGGCACGGAGGTGGCCGTGCCCCATTGCTTGGTGCAGTGTGCTTCTGGGCACCTCGCAGGGTGTGGGCTGAGCCCTGTGTGCCCCCTGGCCTGGTCCCTGGGAGAGGCAGATAGGGCTCTAGGGAAGGGCAGAGTGCCTCTGCAAACATTGCATTCAAAGTCCCCGGCAGCACCAGCAGACCAGGAGCAGGACCTGGGCAGGATGGGAGCAGGACATGGGCAGGATGTGAGCCCCTCACACTGCACTGAGCTTGGGTCAGGCTGGGGCTCACACTTCTTGGCTGCACTCGCAGTACATGCCTCAGCCCCGGCATCTTCTGAACACTTACAAAATCTCCCTTTTCTTTTCTTTTTTTACTTGTCAGTGTTTTTTCCCTGTATGAACCTGTAGCATCTGGCAGCAGGAAAGTACAGTAAGACTCGCTGGCACCATGGTGCAGAGCCTCGAAGAATTCCGTATTGTGACAACACATCAAAATAAATTGCTGTCAACAGACCAAAACACCAAGTGCTGTGATTCTGTCTGACGTGTGAAGACTCAGACAGGCTGTCTTGACAACTTGTGGTGGAGCACCTGCAATTGGCAGAAGACAGTGATATAAATCTGATTTGCCTGATATGCAGCACCTAGATATCGTTAATGTTGGTGACAATAACTCTGCATAACATTCCCGAGACATAGATCTGATTTTTTGTCTATTACTTGTGTTGTTTTTTGTCATTCTCTGATAGTAGCTCTGCTTCCCTTCTCTGCTCAGGGTGTGCTTGAAATTGCTGTGAATAACAAACCGTATTTAAAAAGGCAATAACAAATTAAGGTTTAATTCAGTCTCTTATTGAGAGTGAGAAAAGACAGTCATTGTCCCGGCTGCTCAAGGCAAAAGATATGCAATGAAATTTTATTCTACACTAATCGTAAAAATAATCTTAGTGGAAGTTGTATTAATTTCCTCACCCACGGACAAAATATTGAAAATAGTAGGTTAAAAGCCGTTGAGTTGCAGTAAATCTTTTCTGAAATGTATGCAGTTTTAAACTTCTGGAAGAGGAGAAGAGCCATTGAAATAGGTGGTTAATTTTTACCTTTCATTATCAATAAGTGATAATTCTTTACAGAGCAGCATATATCACAGCTCATTTATGAATACATGAAACATGTCTTGGCTCTAGAGTTTAATTATTGGAAGTTAACACTATCTTTCCTATTTCAGCCCTTCCTTGCTAATACTGCTGTGATATATTTCATCCCAACACTGGCAGGTACTAGAAAACAACTACACATATAAATTTGAATTTCTATCTGTCACTGTCCCCCATGCATATTTAAGTCTCGGGATTTGAAATATTTTTGTGTGCAGCAACTGAAAGTGATTCGGGGAGTCATTCCGGCTTTGGACAAAAGCAAAGAGCAGAGGACAGGCTGTGCTGTGGGTGCGTCCCGGCCGCACGGCCAAAGCCTTCTGCCCGGAGCAGCGCAGCCATCACCGCACTGCAGTCGGCTCACGGGGCTGAGTCCCACACACTGCCCTGCGCCCACCCCGGGCTGCCCGCGTGCTGCTCCCAGCCTGGGCCCGGGGACGGGAGGGCCCGTCGTTGGTTCTCAGCGCCCGGTGCTGGTGGAGGGCTGGGACACAGCCTGGGTGCCGGTGGCTTATGTATTTGTCTTGGCAAAACGTTCGGGAACTCCTCAAGCAGAGAACTTCCAGAGTGTCGCTGTCCAGTCTGAGAAGCCCTCGGAGCTGAGGAGAGGTTTTTGAGATTGCCATTCATTCTTGTCTGTATTGTTATTTTATCCCTTAAAGGCTGCTAATGAGAAATAGAGCCTCATTATGATTTTAAGGATGAGAGAGGAAGGCTTTTAATTAATGATATGTAAATGGTCTTGAATTGATTATGTTAGAATATCAAGAGAGATGGGTAGAAGCTGTGGTGTAATATATTTTAATTAAGAATTAATTAAAAATGATGGCAATTTCATAAAGCCTCACAGAAAATAGTGGAATTTACTTTCTGTCAGGAGTAAATTAGCCAGTGATTAAATAAAGGGCCTGCATTAATAGTGGAGTTATTTTTAAACTGTGCTATGAAGAATTGTGTAATTTTCCCTAAATAAGTAAAATAAAAAATGTGATGTTAGCAAACAAGTTTTGGAAATGATGGCAGTGCGAAGTTTTGTGCCCTCGCTGTGTAGTACTCGCGAGAAGCGCTCTGCGTGCTGTGCGCTGCGGGCGCTGTGCCCGGTGCAGAGCTGTGTCCCGGTGTGCCGTTCTGCAGGGCGTGCTGTCCCCACGCTGCCATGCGCTCTGCTTCACACCCCTCCCTGCCCGGTGCCTGTGGCCGCTCGGTGCTGCTTGCACGCTCGTTTCTGTTCCAGAGCAGCTGAACCTCGGCTGTCCCCCAGCTCCTGGCGGCCCACGGGGTTCCACCGACTGCTCCGCATCGCCCAGCGACCCAGGGAGCAGTGCTGCTGTTTGGCCGCCCTGAGCACCACAGGGTATCTCTGCCACACACAGGCGGTTGGCGTGGCCGCGCTGCTGTGCAGGGACATGTGTGCGCCCCGCCAGGCACCGTGTGCAGGGCACTGGCTGCTCACCTTGCGTCTGGCAAAGGAAAGCCCTGCGGTGGGACGCATCCCTCCCGCGTGCCTGGCGCTGTGCCCTGATGCGGTGTGTGCCTGGGGTCAGCCAGCTGTATGCCGAGTACCGCTGCGGTCCGGTGGCTCTGCTTTTGCATGGACCTGAAACCCTGTGCTGGTGTGCTGTGTGAGTTTCGTGGACTTGTACATGCTGTTCTGTAAATGGGTTTTATGCACTTGTTTAGTCCGCTATTCAATAAAGAGCATTACCATAGCAACTGCTCCATCACATGGTACACACTCATGCTGTCTCTGAGATAAAGAGCGTTTTTTAGGGCAGCGTATTCTTAATGTGTATGTCCTGAAATACAATTTTTGGTGATGATGACAATTTTTCAGGCTGAATATTTATAATACGCTCCCATGCGCCTAACCGTGTTCCCGGTTTCGTGGCAGAGGACTGTGTACCTCCACTAATTCCTTTCTCATTTGTGAATTTTCACATAAGGACTGTGAAATATTTGCTAGTTCAGCCACGATGTGGGTCCTCATGCCAGTGGCATTCAGGCATTTTTGTCACCTTTAGCAGAGTACTCTGTTCCCCACATGAGGCTGTCCAATTGTTCCTTGAACGATCTTAAGGTTTCTGCCTGGCTGAATGTTCCTGCTAGGCCATTCCGCACTGAAGACTCCCTGTGTAAGAAAGGGCTTCCCAGCTGTGTCTCCAAAAATGTTTCCTACCTGCATTGACATCCTGTCTGAAGCCCGGATTTGAGCTCACTTGCTATTTTACTGAGAGTCAGACCAGGGAAGGTTCTCTAAACATGTTGCTGATTTGTAATTGAGTTGCAAGTGGCAACCATGAGATACTTGTATTTCTTAGCAACTTTTGTATCACTATAACCAAAATATGTGTTGTGGGTGGAGGCTGTGTGTCCAGCAGGGAGGCTGTAGGAGACTGAATGCAACAGTAGACCTCAGTGTTCCGTTGCCTGGTAGTGCACATTGCTGGTACTTCTGTTTCCTATGTAAGTTTCCAATCTGTTTCCTAAGTTATTGATTTAGCAAACCCACCCTGGTGCACAAACACATGCAAAGCAGTTGTGTGTTGGGAGCACATTTGGTGCAGAGGGCTCAGGTTGACTAGCTTGTGCAGAATGGGCCCAGCACAGGGCTTCTGAGGGGCACTCTGCAGACTCTGTTAACGCCACAGGATGAGATCTGTGCTCAGTGCTCACCCATGGCTGCTTACCCTCATCTCTTCCTGAAGGCAGCAGAGGGTGCACACCAGCAGCAGCACACCTGGAGCAGGTTCCAGTGGTTTGCTGTACTGGTGGCACTGCTCCCACATGGAGTACAATGTTCACTGTGGGATTGTGGCTGTAAACCATGCACTATGCTGAGCTCCAGAGCCGGGAGAATTATCATTGCTTGCAGTTATCCAACCATCTTAATTACTTGCCCAACATTCTGCTTGGCTATAAGCTGCCCGAGTCATTCTGGGATTTTCCAGACACGACTCCTATCCAGTTTGTTAGCCAGGAAGCAGAAAACAAATTAGAAAATTGGAGTAAAAATTACCACAGTGCATGAAGAAGTACTCAGCCAGTGCCCAGAAGTGCTGCCAGGTCCTCTTGTCAGGTGCCCAGGGAGTGGGCAGGGCTGGGGGATGCCAGCATGTGCTGCAGGGCACTGCCCCGTGTCCCTGCATTCTGCCTGCAGGCTCTACATACAGGTTTGGGGAGTCTGGTGAGGGCAATGCTGAACCTGCTCTGATAGCTGCCAGCAGGGCAGAAGAAACCAAGGGCCAGTATCTAGCAAGAGCCGTGCACATGCCCGTATGCACATACGCACACCCATGCATGCACTCCTGCTTACATATGAACACATCGTTTGTGAAGTATCTGTACCATCTCGCTCCCAGACTGATGTATGGACTGCAGGAAAAGGCCATTTTTTATCAGTTTCTTCTTTAGCGAAGTAGAAGGTCCTTTGGTTCCTGTCTACCATGTCAAAATGCAGAGCATGCTATTGAAAAGCTCCCTGGTCAATCAGGATGACCTGCAGCTTTCTCTCCTAGCTTGGCCAGCTCCATCTTCCCGTTGCAGGAGGCAGAAGGAAGCCCGGCCCAGTGGTGGTTCTCGTTGCTGTGGGAAGCGTGTGCACAAATGGCCAGTGAGAGTGTGTTGTAACAGGAGCTCCATAAGCAGAAAGGGAGAGTTTACGGCTCTTGTGCTGTCTGGCACCGTTCATTAGTGTATTTTGTGCTGGCGATAAAATTTTACAGGTTGATCATTTAAATGCAGGTTGGAAATAAATTTGACGATCCAACTGGAAGAGTAACAGGCACTGATCAGTCTGTCTTTTCCCCCAGTCAGTATGCCGAGTGGCATTAGACCCAGTGCACCTGACTAGGCCACAGCTGAACACGGTGCTCCCAATAGGCTGCGCTGCATTGCGGGTCCGGTACTGAGCGGGTGGGCACACAGCGCCGGGCAGCGCCGCGCATCATCTCTGCTCCTGCTTTTACTAAATGCGCCCTGAGCCCTTTGATGTGATAGGGAAAATCAGCGGCATAGGTCTCCCTCTTTGTTCTGGGATAAGCAGCAAGCTTGCTTTCTGCAGCTATCTTGATCAATGAGCAAATGCCTGATATCAAAACCACATGGAAGGAGTGGAGCTGCAGGGCAATCCCCTGAGAGTGGTTTTGATTGGAGCTCCGAGTTTGGTGTTGAAGGAGGAGGGAGACAGACAGGTTGTTTGAAAAAATTCCCTTTGGACCAAACGCCGATGTTGGAGCTGAGCTACAAACACTTCTGCTGTAAGAAGAGCAACTTTATCAGTTTTCTAGGTTAAATGCTGCTCTTTGGAACGTAACGCGCACTCTGCCTAGTTACTCCTCTGGCCACATCTTCCAGCAGCTTGTCAACATTAATTGTGCATCCAGTGTGACTGTTATTGCACTAATTAATTACTTAATTTTTCAATACACATTTTTATTTTTATTTAAAATCCCCCCGTTGGCAGAGCAGGAGGGCCGGCTGTGGAGCTGAGCCGTGCGCTGCCCTCCACCCACAGGCTGCCCACTTCTTGCTGCAATGGATACGTGTTGCGGGTAGGTAGTTTTTTTAAGCAATGTATTCCCAGTGGATTTCACAATCACAAAGCAAGGCGTTCTCCTTTAGAGCAGTCTCCAGAGCCATTTGCTCTGCTATCAAAGGCACATTCTCTACCTGTCCATATTCTTCCCTGGGAAACAGTGTTTGCTGCACCATCTCAACATTTACCGCAGCAGTTAGGGGGCATCTAATTAAACGTTTGGCACATGCAATGAGCAAAATGTAGTATAGTGATATAAAAATTATTAAACATTAATAAAGGTTAATTTTGACCAATTCAACAGCTTTGTTTGAGGTTCCCGTTGACAACCAAGTTGCAAGGTTTAATGCAAAGCTTCACATTGCAGCTTATCTCTCCTTAATTCAAATTAAAATATGAGCAACAGCACGGAGATATTTTGTAGGCATCTTGGAAAAGGAGAAGCAGAAGCTCGAGTGATGGTTATTTAATAAGATTATAATTGGAGAGTTAAAGCCTTGTGATCTGCTTGAAGACTGGTTTGGTGCTGGTGCAGCTCTGTGGCAGGCGAGCCCCAGGTGCCTGGCCAAGCATCCCTTGCCGACATCTGGAACCAGTTGCAATACATCACTGTCAAAACTGCTTTCTATACGTATCTGCATTTACACATTAGTTACCCACGCAGCACTCATCAAAAAAGCTGAACAATCTTGACATGGTGTCCCTGGTGGAACGGCAAAGGTGAACCGAAGTTGGGAGGCAGTGTCTCGCGTCACTGTCTGCTGAGCTTTTACAACAGCAAGCCTGATTAAAACTGAAAGGAAAAATTTATCGTCAGCTTCTGCTTTGTATCATTTTACTTACAAAAGGAGTACTTTTTTCCATAAGAAACATTTTATAATGGGGGCTGTAGATGCTTTTAGTTTCCACTGTCTGCCTTTAGTACAGAACAGTGTTTTGCCGGACCGGTCACCATGGAAAGGTTGCTGAATAGGCTTTAGGTGTCTTATTATCCACATAATTTCCTCCTTCTTGCTCTGTTCTGGCTTTGAATTATAGGACCTACCTGTAGTTCATTCAGGTTTGTTGCACAGGGATTGATGTAACTTGGATCGAGTGCGTCTATGTAACATGTTAATATTTCCTCATGATTCTGTGTGTGTCACCGCAGTGAAATGAGCAGCGCTTTGTCTGTCAGCTGTGAGAACTGAGGAGCAAAAAAGAGAATAACTGAGAATTTCCTTTGGAGCTTAGGGATTAGGAGTTAATTAGAAGTTAAAAGTAAAAATGTTGAGGAACCAAGAAGAGCAAAGGATAGAGCTCGTCAGATGTGCCCTCTAGGACACAAGCTAGCTGCCTCGGTAGAAACAGAAGATTTCACTCTTGGTGCAAGGTTTGAAAGGGAGACGATGCAAAATACTGTATTCATTTTTGCCATTATAAGTGGCTCTGCCACTGTGCACACTGGCAGTAAAAGCCAGAGCTAGACCACGCTGCAGCCAGCTGGGCTCTGCCTGCTCCAGAGGGCACGGCTGTGGGGACACAGCCCATAGTGCTGCCAACCTCCTGGGAGCTGCCAGCAGATGTGGTTCCTCCAGGCGCCCATCAGCCCTACTGCAAACCTTCCCCACTGGAGCTGGCTCTCACTGGCACCAAAGGCCAGTGGTGAGTGAGGTACCGGGGGGAGTGCTCTTCCTGAGGGCAGCACCTGGCTTTTCTCCTTGTCCATTCATCACATGCAGCCGAAGATGAAGGAGAAAACAATTCCAGTGCCTGGCACAGATGGTGAGAGGGCTCCTAACGATGCCATAATTGTCCCTTCTGAGGGGTTTAACTCTAACCAACAGCTAATGTGTCCTTTCAGGCCGTGAGTGGCTAGCAGGCTTCTCCATGTGCTTGTGGAACCAGGCAGTATCCTGAGGGCACCTTCCTGCCCCTGTGCTGGTCCTGCAGCAGCCCACAGAGTGCCGCGGCATGGGCTGTGGGGCAGCAGGCACCCACCAGCCATGTGTGCAGCACTGTGTGCCCAGCAGCCAGCTGTGTGCCCCACCGAGCTGCTGCCGCCAGCATCGCTCCCAGAGCAGTTGGTCCAGCAGTGGCACAACCCTGAACAACTGGGAGCAGGGAAGATGGACCATGTGTGACAGTAGCTACAGGAATGGTGTCCCAGGTGGGAAAACTTTGGAAAAGCAAAGGAAATGTTCCCAATCTAGAGATGTTCTTAGAAAGCTTGGGAAACTGCTGTGCTTTTCTCTAACGGCTCACTCGGCTGGCAGCATCTCCGTGTGCATTGTATCAGCATGGCTCTCGAGACTGTATGGATAGGCTGTTTGTTTTACACACAGTCTCTCTGGCTGCCATTTTATGCAGTATCAGCTCTACAGACATCACAGCCGAAACAAACCTGCGAAACTACTTTTGGGTCCTTTTCAGTAGTGTTTTATGTGCAGCTCTCCTTTGCTTCTTAATTTCACGCCATTGTTTCTGGAACTCAGAAAATTCTTCTCTGGAACGTGACTGTGACTCACCCAGCCTTCCTGTGCAGTGCTGCATCCCCTGGCATGCCCTACAGAGCTCAGGGACGCCACCCTCGCCAAGTGGGTGAGAAGCAAATGGGGCAGGGAGTTATTTAGGTTGGTTCATAGGGAGGAGAGGAAAAGGATTCTGAAATAAAAGGAGCACGGCTCATTTTTCATAGTTCCCTCTGCAATGGCATTGATGCCATGCTATGCTTCATGACTTGCTGTTTTCATTAGACATGTCCAGTAGCTCTGGAAATGGCGATAAAGTGCCTCTCTAAGTGGTGTTTACTTCAATAACTAGACAAACAAGAAATATTGCAAAGTTTTGGAGATGGAGGTACTTTGTCTTGAGTGATTTCAGTTGTTTGGATATTTGTAGCATTTCTGAGGTTCATTTTTGGTAAAGTTTGTGTGACCTCTGCATGGAAAAGCCCAACAAATTTTGTGCAGATTCTGTTTCTCATCACCGAAGGAGAAAAGCCAAAATATTGCACAAGAATGAGGATGCTGGCACTGCACTGCACTGCTCCTGGGCGCTGGGGAGCACGGGCCAGCGTGGTGCTGGCAGTTGGGTGATGCCTCAGCACTGTGCAAAGCCCCGTGCTGCTGTGTGTTTACAGTTGGACCAGGACAGAATCGGATCTGGTGAGTGTGGCCTTTGTTGGTGCTGGTAATCTCTCTCCAGGCTGCGGACAGGAATGGCATTATCTTTGCTTTACAGACTAGTGGAATATGATAAAATCAAAGTTCATTTTCAAGCAAACAAAAATAAAGTAAGTACTTACATTGACTTTTTACTCAGGTTCCTGACTCTGCTTTTCACTTTAATAACATAAGCTTCACTGATAAACAAACAGAATTGGCGCCCAATGAGCCTAAACTGAAATCTCAAAACAATAGCAACAACAAACCAATTAGAGTTCCTCTTGGTTTTATGTGAACTGTAAGCACTGACTTCGTGGAATCAGTACAAAACGTGAGTGATGCATGAAATGGAAATCTCCTGGCTGGTGTGTAGAATAAATACAGACAGAGCTGCGGTGCTGGCTGCACCACGCAGCCTACATGCGGCCAGGGAGAGGACACGCTCGGACATCTGCCAGCAGAAATCATCCCTTTATGTGGAAGTTATCTTTTATTTTTTATTTCCTTTGATACCTTCAGAGCAGATACATGATTAGACTGACTGTATCGTGTATTTATGCCAGTCCTTCCCTGGAGTCGGGCAGAGGCACATGGCTAGGGCTGAGGGACGGCCTTCGCAGGAACTGTCCGCTGCTGTCTCAGCGCTGAGCAGTCCCCCAGGGGTTGAGAGGACATCGCCCTGCATGGGGCACCGTGGGCACAGGCTGTCCCCCTCTGCTCCTGCAGAGACGTGATGTGCTCCCACAGGCGCTGCCACCTCCCAGCCCCGCAGGTACATGGCTGTCCTAGGGCACAAGTCTCCATCTCACCAGTGGGGCAAAATGAAAAAAACTCAGGAATACACCTTTGGTTAGGACTCAGGAATTAAATCTGTTTCTTGGCTAGAAATCTATGCTGACTCAAATGTGGTTAAAGCAAGTTCAGCCCCAAACATCTGGGTCTCCTGAGTCACATGGAGAGTTGACCTGATCCCGTGCAGTCCCTGATGGCAGTGAGGAGCATGTGTGTAAGGACTGAGGCAGCAGGTCACGCACACAGTGAAGCCATTCTGTTCCACTGCCCATCCACACCCAGCAGTGGATGGGCCAGGTTCTGTGAGCGGACGGTGCACCAGTGCGGCAGGGCAGGCCTCCCACTGACAGCGGGGTCTGCTGCTCCCAGCCCAGGCCCGGCTTTGCTCCTGGTGCTGCAGAGCTGGAAGGGCACGGCTGGGCCAGGCTGCCATCGGCAGCCATCCAGGCTGCTCCCTGTGGGAAGGCCCTGACGTGGGCCCGGTGCCACAGCCCCGCCAGCAGCCAGGCCTGCTGCCACCCCCAGCCCCAGCGCCAGCCTTTGTTGTGAATTAAGAGTAAAACTCCTTCTCTGCCACAGAAAAAAACTACCTCCATTTTTCAGAGTGCCTCTGTTTATATAGTTTATGGGAGAAGAGGGCTCTTAATATTTCAGTGTCATGACCATAAAATGAAAAGGTTACTGCTTGCTACAAAGGCTTGCTTGGATCCAGCACCAATTAATTTTCAATCTAAAATATATGTCTCCTGGCCGTCTCGCAACAGCCGTGAGCAGGAGGTTCCTCCTTAACGCATTTGAGCCACAAACCCGGTTAAAGGATTAGCCAGCTTTTGCCATGCTGTTTTGTTTGCCCCCAGTGGGGATTCCCGTTATCCTTGATGGACTGTTAACGGTGACAGTGGGATATGATAGTTTTAGTGTTTTCCCCTGTTCGGTGTCCATGCTTAGGGCTACCCAGACCTCAGCTTTAATTTTCATTATAGGTGAGAGGGGAGCATATGCTAAAGGCAGGCATTACTGTGCTGAGTTGCTCCTGCAAAATTATCTGCAGAACAGCTTTAATTTATCTGTGCACGACGACACTTCTGCTGGGAAGAGCGAGCTGCAGCTCCCAGCCTGCGATTCCTTGCTGCTAGGTGTAGCCCAGCTGTTCTCTAAATAAAAGGGGCAGAATAAGGCTTTAAGTCGTACCAGACCATTGCAAACACACGCTGACTTTCTGGAGGGTGGATGAGCTTCTCTTTATCTTTATTTATTAATAAAAGACGGAATGCCTTGGGAAACAAAAGGTTTTAATGGCTGGTGCTTGGTATCCTTGACAACACTCCCCAAAGAATATTACATTAGGGCACCAGAGAACTTTTAAAAATAAGTAATGGAATTCCGTCTCTGTTATGCTTTTAGTAGTCATTTCGGCCATGGTGCAGCGAGGTCATAAGCTGAGCTCAGTGAAGGGAGCCAGAACACGAAATGATGCTGAGAGAACGTCTGGGAGATGAGAGGTACAGAATTACAAGCGAAAGTGCAGGCCTGCTGAGGCAATTACAGCTTAATGGGGTCATTTGGAAGGCAATTGCCAGGGGTTAATGTAGTATGGAGAGATGAGGTGAGATTGAAGTGAAATTTGGGGCTGGAAATGTGTTAAGATGAAAGATCAGAGTGCAGCACATTCTGCAGTGCAGAAGGTTTATATCATGCAAAAAATTTGAAAAAAGGTAAAAGTAGTAGCCAGATGTTTTAAGATAAATAAATAAAGCCTTAAGTAAACGCTTTAAAAAAGTGAAATAGCTGTAGAAAAATGCCTTGTGCTCAGAAAGGATTGTGAAGTGCAGGACGGTATTTAATACAGCATAAAAGGACTTCATTTGAAGTGAAAGTTCTGTTGCGTTTGTCTGCACACAGGCAGAGGCGGCGTGGCTCGGCTGTTTGCGTTCCTGACGCAGTGCACTGCTTCATGAAAATACTGCTGCTCTCTGAGCTGTTGTGCCTTATTTAAAGAAATCCGTTGTTGTGAAACAAAAAGTGAGCAACAGTCCCTTATGCAGATATTTTGATATATTTGTAATGGATTCATCACATTATCTTTTCAGGCATTAAAATAATGCTCATAAGATGTCAAAATATTACAAGAATTACAAGCTAGCATTCTTTGAGAGTGGGTATTTTGGTTCTGAGAAGTGTGCTTAAATATTACAGGTGTTTAAATTAAAAATGTCAAACCATGAAGGCATAATGGAAGTAATCATTTTTACACAGTTTTAAGCCGCGGTGTTGGAGAAAGCTTTGCGTTCCAGACTATTGTGAATGAGCGGAGTTCATAAGCATTCAAAGGACAAAAGAGATCATTATGCTTTGTTACCTCAGCCAGTTCATTACCTTAATTGCTGAGCGTAATCCAGTCTTGGAAGAAAACTCTAGGGCTTTAAGGAGATCAGCGCCGGCACCCCATGACACAGAAAATGGAAACCCTTTCCTGCACGGCGGCCACTCCAGGCGCGCTAAACCTTGATCAAAGGCTGAACTTGTGCGAGGGTCGGCCATGTGAAAATCCCCCGGAGCTGTACCATGCGCTGAACCGTAATGAAGTGCAGGAGGTTCAGCACCGCTCCGCGCGAGTGTGACCGTCCTGGATCACTGGCTGGCAAGAGCACATTATCATCCTCTCAGATAGGTGAAGTTTTAACATAGTTCTGTTTAGTAGGGATAATACGTCTCTTCCCGTAGCAGCTCTCTGCATACTACGTGAATTGAACAAACTCTTAATGTGCAATAATACCGTGGAGCCGAGAGACGGAGCATGGCGCTTTCCATCAGGCAGGAGGCCACTTTTCCAGGAACAGCTTGTTAAATTCTCCTTAGCTGCATGCAAGGAGAGGCATTTGCAGGCAGGCGTTTGACTGCAGAGCTGCGTCTCAGCTGTGAGATGATGCTGAGGAGTTTGTTTGGGAAGATCGGGTTTCGTGTAAATACATCGGAGTGAGTGTTTTTTTCCACCAGTGTTGCTCTGACGTGTGTGTGCTTTATGTCTGAGCTGGCGATACCGCCTTCCTACCCTTGTACAGTTGCATATATTAAGGCTTTTAAGAAATATAGTAAAACAAAAAATATGACCTTTAAAAGCATGGTCGAGTTGCATTCATTCTATAACCATCAAAGCAACTCTTTACTGTTGTAAGGTAGAAAAATCAATGATGCAATCTTTTTCCTTTTGCCTCGTGCAATCCGTAATTGAAATGGAAAATCAAATGAACGGCTAACAGATAATTGTTTTATCAATATTCCCTGCCTGCCCTACAAGGGTCAGCCCAGAATGATCATGAGCCACGGATATGATGAGGACAAAATGTGAAATTGAACAGCAAGGAGGCAATAAATCAACCTTGACAAGAAAGAGTGACCAGCATGTAGCTCTTGTAGGCAGCTTTTGGGACACTTTTTGTCTCAGGTGTCTGCACTGATTTAAAAATGTGAGAATATAATATTTGAAGCTCTACCAGTGGGTAAACAACTGCAGACTATTTCTAGGTTAAGGCATCATCAAGGCAAACACGCTGCAGCTGAAAATTGGAGGATATTGGGGCGGAGTGGAAGAAATCCCACAGTATAAGAACAGAGAAATAACAGAATATTCCTAGTTTGTTGCAAGCAAGAAATTCCTGTGTCCTCCCACATGGTACTAGAAAACTAAAAGAGATACTAAATATATTAAAATACATTTTTTCAAGCTGCTCTTTTGCTGCTTCATTGGGCATGAAAAATGCCTTGGATTGTATTTCTGGTATTTTGGGAACTTCTCCATCGCAGTGCTTGTTGAAAAAAGCCGAGTCTGGCTGCTTGTTTCATGCTGGTACTGAAAGGCAGCTCTGACCGGAACAACGGCACGGGCCCATGCCAAAGAGTGGCGGTCCCGGCTGGGGCAGCTGGAATCCCTGTGCTGAGCTGGTGTTTGTGTCACTGCATCAATACTGCCTGAGCCGGGGGAGCCGAGGGGTGCTGGGCTGGTTCCTGGGCTGCTGTGCCTCTCACCAAGGCAGGAGGCCAGCAGTGGGCACCTTCTGTTGAGGCTGACTGGGGGTGAAGGGCTGACATCGGGGGCTTCTTGCTTCAGCTGAGGAAGAGCCATGTTGGGGTGTTTGGGGCGGCAGCTGGTGTGTGGGTCCTGTGGTCTCAGTGCTCCAGCCCTGTGCACCAGGCAGCACGTGCAGGGCTTTGCCTGCCTGTCCCATCCTGTCTGCCCTGTCCTACCTCACCCCACCCCATCCCATCCACACTCTATCAGTTGAGGATTACTGGAGGGCTGGTTTGGGTGCAGTCTGTGTTTGAAGGACACCCAGCAGCCTGGCAGCTTTATTTTTAAGCCTGGCTGTGTGTGTCCTACAGCTGTCCCCTGGGAGGAGGGGACACAGTGTGTGCATGGTCTTGGAGACGGCACACAAGAAACCTAGCAAAATAAGTTGCCAGTATGGAGAGTATTTCTTATTTTAGGCACAGTATTTTAAACACACCCTGTCCTCCTTCCCCCAGGGGCAAGGGTGTTTGACTTACAAACTATTTTTACCATTGGTTGTTCCAGTTCATTCTCTGTCAGGCCCTCCCCGGGCACGGTGGTCTGGGCCTTGCAGTGCAGGAAGCAGGCCCTCTGCCGCAGGGCTGTGCCAGCCATGGGTCAGGCCGGGGGACCTGGGCAGGATGGAAGGGCCCCTCGGCCTTCCGGGCAGCTCCCAGGTGTAGGGTTCTCTCCTACCACGTCCCTGGTGTAGGGGCGTATCAGCTGCACTGTCACCTTCCTCCTTGCCCTTGAAACCAGCACAACTCAAGCAGGAGTCTAATTCATCAATGGATAAAAATAGAGGGGAGTGCTGCAGGAGTGCTGTGGGAGGATCCAGGAGCTGAGAAGGAACCTCTGTGCCATGCACTGGACACTGGGAAGGTCCCTGGTCCTGCTGGGCAAAAGCTTTTTGTCCTAGCCTTGGACACGATTGTGCTTTTTCCCTCCTGAGGGCAGCAGATAAAGCTCAGCGCATGAGGAGATGTGCAGACAAACACAAAGGATCAAACGAGACCATGGCAGGCAGTAACTGCTTCTCTCCCCATGTTTACTGAGCACACGGCACCTATAGGCCTTGTAATGAGCACGGCATAAATCAGGCATGCTGGAGACGCGGCTGCGATCCACCACATCTTTAACATGCCGCCCAGAAATGCCCTAAATACATTTTTACACCACGGTGCCCAGGACTCCAAACGAGCTCTTCAAGCTGCCAAGCTGCTAATCCACATTTTAAAGCCTGTCTCTGTCTGGTCAGATGAGCATGCTGCGTACTGGGATGCCATGCAGGGGGTGCTGCCCCAGGCCATGGGTGCGTCCCATGTGTGTGTGTGCAGCAGGGCTCATGCTCCTGCAAAGCCTCTGAGTACTTTGCTCCTTGGGTCGGAGCTGCTTCAGCACAGCCTTGAGGAATGGTGGTTGCATGTGGTTGGACCTGGGGTCATGTGTTTCTGTTTTACCGAGTGCTCAGAAGGCTGTGGGGTTCCCCCTTTCTTGTCAGTAGCACTTGGAGCAGCCTGGAGTGGCAGGGCTGCCCTCCGTGATAACATCCCCAAAATGTGCACAGATGGGTGCAATTTCTGATTGAGGACAAGGGCACGTGGCTCTACATCACCCTCAACAACGCTGCTCTGTGTTGAGCCCTGAGGCTCTGCAACTGCTGGCTAATGGCCTCTGCTCAGAGCACATCCACGCAGGGCCTGGCTGCTCCTCCTCGTGTGGGGGTGGAGGTGGGGGCACCCAGAGGTGCCTGGTGCTGGCGCTGGGATCCAACATGGTCGCGGCACGGCCGGCAGGGGTTGGGCAGGGGCCTGTCCTGTTGGTCTTTGAGTTTGGGGGGGAGTGGGATTGCTCTGTTCTTACTGACATTGATATAATAATTCAGTTTCCTTCTTGAATTTGATTTGGGGAATTTGCAGCTTAGCTCTCACAGTGCTCCTCTCCCAATTTATTACATATGCTTAAATAAACACATTGAATTAACTTTATAAGGCTTGTAAAAACTACAGATAAAACTGCTCTAGGAAATCAACATTCTAAATCATGCTAAGTCTCTTCCCATTTTGCTCATCCTCTAGCAGGGCATTGACAAAAATATGAAATTGATTTGGTTGAAGGGTGTTAAAGAGCCGACAGCCAAATGTCACAAACAATGAATGGCTGCAGTGCTGAGAAAATCAATAGGGAGGTTAAAGCTGGTCTTGTGAAAGACTTGGCAGACTGCTCTGTTCCAGGAAGATATCTGTCTTCTGGCCTTGGTTGCATGATCAAAAGGAAAACTTGATAGGTTTAATGAAGGGAGATACTGTAAAACTGACAACAGAAATATAGACACTGTGGTAAACTGCAGTGCACATCAGTGAGTGGAGCTATTAGATACATTTTTCAGTCTGAAAAAATATTTATAGGTAAAGATGTCAAAAAAATATTAGTGCGTTCCTCCACTTCTTCACATGAATTCTCCAATCAACACCCGCATTTGCATGGAGTAAACAAAGGTTTGTGCTGCGTTTAGTTGTACAACAGCACGGCAAATGTATAGGGCAAAATAATTAGCATGATAATTAGTGAATTGTAATGTTTTCAGATAATGGCGTGATGAGGCCAAAGTGAGATTGGAATCTCTTTATTCGGAGATGATATTTTAGCAAATCAAAACAGATAGGGAGAAGTGAACCGCCGCTTCATCCGTTAACAGCACGGCGGTGTGACAGCAAACTGTGCTGCGGTCGGCCCGGCGTGCCGCACTGTGCCTCACGCTGCTATTGATAGATACACGGATGGGCTTAAAATCAGTTTTGTGACTATTAGATCCACAAATATAAATGAGAATGCCAGCCATTAAAAAAGGTTAATAATGTTAGATTAATTTTGTTTTTGAAATCTGCTTGTAATCAAAATTTGCACCGATTTACACCTGACCTATTAGCAATGCTCCTATATAACATATTGCGTCATTAAAGAAAAAAATCGTTGGAGGTCCGAATTATCACTTCCCACGTATTTGTTTTCCAAACACAGCATTGCACCTAAGACTAAACTGTGTAATAACATCGGAAGTGATGTGGCACCTTTGCAGCATTTATTTTTCCAGAGCACTGTGTTCAGCACGTATGTTCATTCACATTGTGCTGGCTGTCGTCTGTCGGTTTGGGGGATCTTTTCTTCCTCTTTTTTTTTTTTTTTCTTAGAAAAATGAACTCATTACTTTAAAACTCCCAAATGCCACATTCAGCTCAAACAGCGAAGATGATAACCTGTAAAAAAAAAGAGGAGAAAAGAGAGAAGGAGTCTGGCAGGTTTTCTGCAAGTGGACGCTGTAATAAAAATGCCCCCTACTTTGTTGGGATGGTTTGTAGGGCTGCTGCCATATGTTACTTTCCTTTTTAGCTGGGATTATGCCATCATTATTGCTGATAAAAGCTGTTTACTGCCTTGGCAAAGAAGTGATGCTTGGCGCAGTTTGGAAGCCGCCATTCAGTTTACAGAAAAGTGCATTTAGTGCCAGATGCTAGGATCCAGGGGCTTTGTTATCTTCTCCCATTATTGGGATCATCCATTGTCTGTTTCTCCCCCTTTCAGCTCAGCGCTGGCTTTGTTGGAGGCAGCTTGGCTCCCTGGCCGGGCAGGTGCTCAGGGCAGGGCTGTGCTGTGCCCACTCAGTGCCACTGCCCGGAGCCCTCCCTGCACACCTCGGCACCGGGGCCTGGCACAGCCGCTGCTGCAGTGAGGGAAGAACTGCGGAAAATGTGCAAATGAAAGAGAACATCATCTCTCAGTCGGAAGGTGGCCATAATTCATACGTAAATGCTCTCAGCGTAGGCTAACAGAGCTGTTGGCTGGGCGGCAGCTCCGCTGGTGCCAGGCTTTCCATTAAAAACCTTCTCTGTATGGGAGAGAGGATGTCCAGGCTGACCCTCGCTGCAAGCTGTGGGCGGTGGGCAGTGGTGCCAGCTGGTGGCTGTGCGGGGCGGCGCTGGGTGGTGGCCGTGCTGCACGCTGCCTGTGCACGGCGTGGTGCTGAGTGTGCGCTCACGGCCCTGGCCCACAGCTCCTGCTGGGCTTCGTGCTGTATGGAGCAGAGATTGTGGCCTCTGCGTGTGTGTCCATAGCATGAGGGGATGTCCAGCCACCAGCCAGCAGCTGAGCAAGGCCCTGGGTGTGCTGCTGGCCACAGGTATGCTGCCAGCCACTTCATGCTGCCTTCCCCTTCTTCTTCTAATGTGCTTCTTTCTATGTGCTGCCCAGGTAAGTCAGGCAGGATGGGAATATTTCCCTAACTGTAGAAGTGGGCTTGCTCTTTGTGAAATGAACTTGGGGCCCACACCCCTTCTGTTGTGTTCAGGGGTACCCCTGGAGCAGGTAGTAGGGCTGCCGCAAGCCCCCACACCAAGCTGGGTGCCCCAGGTTGGTGTCCCAGGGCTGGTGTCCCATGCTGGGTGCTGTGCTGCAGGTATGTGCCGCACTGCAGCAGCGCTGCTGGGTGAGCCAGACGAGGCTGGTCACTGCACGGCACAGCGCGGGGCACCCCGTTAGCCTTCTCTGTTCTGTTATTCTGTGGGGATGAGTCTCTGACCTTATTTCTTCTGCTAAGAGAGATGCATCTGGAACCAAATGAGGGCAGTAAAGTATAATAGAAGGCTTTACAAATGAAAGTTTTGTTTCTGCTTGTGCAGTACCTTGTTTCCCCCTCGTGTATCCTGGGAAATCAGGCTGATCAATAGTTCCCATTTCAGCAGAACTGCAGCAAGCATTACAACTGTATAAAATTTACAACATTGTCTGCTGTAAATTTTAATTGGAAAAACCTTATAGCTTTACCTTCTATCTTCACACATTTGAATGTGTTTGGTTTAAAAAAAAAATCAAACAAATTTACGATGTATAATATCGTGTCATACGCTCTTTATTGACAGTGTAATATAAGCAGCACAGACCCACATTCCTAACGGGGAAAATGGCCTCGCAGTGCAGGGCTGCCCAGCAGCGGGCTCTGCCCGGCGGTGCTCGCACAGCTCTGCTCCTGCCACAGGTCAGGCTTAAAATGCTGTGCGATACAGTTATTGACTCTAATCTGGGCATAAACACAAGTCCTCAAGCACCAGCCCAATTAATAATTTGCATAATTAACATCCATATTAAATAGGGACTGGCCTCGCATCTGTATTTGCAGTGATAGGGGTAATGAGGGCTAGCGGAGCGGCGCCTCGGGCTGGCGTGAGCAGACGTGTGGCAGCAGTAATTTTTGCTTGGATTGACAACTGCTAGACAAGCAGTCCCAGCATAAAGCTAAACCCCGTTTGGCAGAATTAATCGTTGACAAACTGCTCTTAAAGCTGTAACATTGTTTCTGTCAGTTGTTCGGTTTGATGTCACTGTTAGACATAATAAATCAATAGTGTCAGAATTTGGTAATGTTTATAGCTAGCAAGGTTTATTATTTCATATGACTGTCATGTACAAATAGTGGTTATCATGGCTGCCTCTAAATTATCAAAGGCGGAATATCGCCTGGAATGTATTTCTTCAATTTCTTCTCCAATCAGCCCTGTTGAATGCCGGCCCTGGTGGGGCCCACCTGTGTTCTGGGAGGGATCGCTCTGTCCTCCGCACGTTTTTAAATGAAGTCTTCAGCACTGCACACAGCAGCTTCTGTTGTGTCCGTCTCACAGGCTGCGCATCAGGTCTGTGCCTCGGGAACCCCATTTCATTATTTCCTGGTCTGTGGGAGGGGCAGCCATGGACAGAAACCCCGATGGGTGCGGGGCTGAGATCCCACGCCCTCATGCCATGGCCCCGCTGCACTGCAAGCCCCGGCCCATCAGCTCCCCCTCACTGCAGGTCCTGGGGAGATCCTGCTCGGAGCCGGTGGGACGGGGCGCTCCCCGGGCTCGGCTAAAGCTGTCCCCTCGCCACGGCAGCGTGTATAAATTACTACAATAAATTACTGCAGCCCCAGGGTAAAAGAAGCATCAAGTTATGACTTTTACATGAGTATTTAGTCAGCCATTCAATAAAAAATAGGTCTTCCAGTTGCACAGGACCATTTATCAGCTACATATTTATTATTTATCATAGCTACACATGATGCAAATGTGAATTACCTAAGCTGCTCCTCCAAGGAGCACTTGCTTTTATAGAAATGTAAACATATATAATACAGTCCGCAAAGTCAGTTACCAAGCTTTGAAAGGAGAAAGGAATCAGGGACGCAGATTTTGTTTTTGCTTTTATTTCTGTGTGACAAATTGTCTATGCTGCAGTTTCCTTCTGCAGGTCCTTCCCAGGACTCAGGTCTCCCAGCTCCTCTTGCCCCACGTGGCTCTGGCTCAGCTCTGGCTGCCAGGGCAGCAATCCTGGGCAGTGCTGGAGGCCGGGAGCGTTCCACCCATCTGTGTTGGAGGTCGGTGGTCGAGGAAGTGAGTTCAGTTCTAAAAGAGGGATCTGACAATTTTATCCTTGCTCTGTGTATCTAGAATCATGAGATCCTACGGGGAATTTCAGGCCCTGAAGCATTTCGTGTACGTGAATTGCCTTTCAGCTTCAGGAGCCTTTTCACACCCTTTGGGGATCAGCGGGTGCTGCGCGCGGTGCTGGGGGCTGTGCGGCACGGCATCACCGAGGGCTGCTCGTCACTGAGCACGGCGAACCGAGCCCTCCGCTGTACTGCCTCTTAATTAAAGTTCGGGCCCATTTCACAACTGCTCCGTGGGGCCGCCTCGAGACTGCGCTTCACGAACGTCGGCTCACCGGGAGGAGGAGCTCGCCGTGCCCCTGCGCGCTGCCCCGCGGCTGTGCTGCGCCGGCCCGCCATTGGCGCTCAGCAGTTGGACAGCTCCGCCCCGCGCTGCCGCTCCGCTCCAGCCTCGCGCTCGGGCCGCGGGGTGACCCCAGGAGTTCCCTTCCCGCTGCTTCCGGCCTTTCCCAGCGCGGCGGCGACGTCCCGGGGCCGGGCGGCTGCGGGCCGCAGAGCCGCGCTCCTCTCTGGGACGGCCGCTGCGTTGAATGCGGCTTCGCCCGTTGCCGGGGGGCGAGGGGGCCGGCGGGCAGTTACCGCGTCCGGGGGATGCGGGGAATAGCGGCGCGGCGGTTAGGATGCTAATTCACTCGGCCGGCAGCGAGCGCCGCGACACGACAGCTTGGAGGGGCGCGGGGGAGGGCCTGGAAATGGCAGCAGATTCGTATTTGGAGCGAGGAGGGAAGTTTGGTGGTGATGAATGAGGAAGCTGACGTTTGGTGCTCGTGCCCGGCCTGCGTGGGCTGTCCGGGAGCGTCCGCGCGCGGCCCCCGCCACAGCCCCGGGCTGCCCGGCAGCTGAGTGGTGCGGGAAGAAAGGCCCCGGTAATTAGGGCACGTCGAGCTGCAGGAGGTAGCCGGCTCCTCCGCGCCTCGTGTATATTCATGACCCAGCTTGATTGATGGAAGGACGGCGTTTGGTGACACTGTCATTTGCAAGTTGAAAGGTAGACTACGGGCTGGAGCTATGCTCAGATGTGCCTTAAAGGGTCCTACAATAAGCTCATTTGGATGCTGATGATGTTCGCATCTGCATTTCTTTGTTTCTAACTGTTTCGGGAGGACATCTGTTAATTTGTATAGATTAGCTTGGATGCTTTCATTTAAAAACATCAAATTATGTAGCAGGACCGTTTATTATAAAAGTTTCAGGGAAAGTTTATACTGACTCGGGAGCCGTACAGAGCGTAGTGTTTAAAAGCACGATTAAAAAAACCACGCAGTGGTAGCACTCGTGTTCTGCCTCCCGCGCCCAGGAATTAAGGCTTGTCTGTCTGCCGCAGCGTTACTGGGAACTGTTAGCGGAAGCGTCTGTTGAATTATAAATTCCGGGATAAATGAGGCTTGCCAAATTCCTGTCTGCTGGGGAGAGGAGGGCCTCTTCAGTGGGCAGTGGGAGCCTTCACCTGGAAAGTGGGGGAAAAAGTGAAACGTGATTAATTCAAGAAAGAGAATGCTTTTACCGTGCAATATTTAGTCACATATTTCAAGAATAATAGCGCTCCTATCAGAGGAGTTGCATTTCTCACAGGTGCTGCTCTCAGAGATAGTGGGAGCAGCGGGCAGGAGGCTCGGTGCCTGGCTTCCCATCTCCCTCTGTGCAGCCGCAGCCATCCCCAGTGCTGCGCTGCCATGGCCTCTGCCCAGCTTCCCTGCCCTTGGGTTCATCTGCTCTTGGGAATTTATGTCTGTGACTCCATCTTTGTATTAACTCCAGTTAACACATAAGCCCTACTTACCCAGATCGGGGGAGCCGGGAGTCTGTAAATGTGAGCAACATGGCAGAGCTGGGCAGCTGCCCGAGCAGCAGGGCGGCCGGCAGTGGGCACACGGCAATGAGGCACCAGCAGTGAGTGGCCGTGGCACTGAGGTGTGGCAGCCCCAGATGCCAAGCGTGGCACAGAGCCTGTGCATGGCCCTGGGAGCTCTACGGCTGCTCCACCTGTCATGACTCTGTGGAGCCACGTGCTGCTCCCAGTGCCCGATGGACAGGGGTGCCGTGAGCCCGTGCAAGGTTCCAGCAGATCTTTGGGGTGGAGATGGAGGCCGGGCTTCCAGGGCAGCTGGTGCAGTGACGGTGTCCAGGGCTGCACTGTGGGGATGGGGCAGCTGGCATCCCAGGGGGGCTCCAGGCACTGCCAGCACCGCGACCCTGTGGGATGTGGGCCGGGCACGGGTGCAGCTCCAGCAGCAGCAGGGTGTTATCAGCGAAGCATATGCTGGCCATTAGTCTGTCTTTTATTTAATTTTTTTTTTCTTTTTTAATGCAGTTTACATTGCTAGTGGCGGTGCAGGCTTAATTGCTACCTTGCCTAAATGCACTTCAGTTTTGTAGTTACTCAAGCAGGAGGTTTTTAAAACTGTGAAATAGTTTTCCTTCCTGCATGCCCCCAGACCAGGTAGAAAATGGGGAAAGAACTGCTAAATGATGTATTTAGAAAAAGCTGTTCTACAAGAGTATGTGAAACATTACAGATCTGCCAGAAGGTCCATTAACATAAATGTTTAACTCAGACACACACAAACTTATGTACCGAAATGAAAATGTTTCATGCATTAATTTGCTGCAGAAGGTACTAACATAACAATTAGAACAACATTCTGCCTGCTTATACTTAAATTTCCTGGGGCACTGTTTCGGTGGTAATGCGCAGCGGTGATGGAGCACCTCCTCTGCTCTTTGCGCAGCGCTCCGCAGCACCGCGCCACTTCAGTTCCTTCTGCGAAGTCCAATTCTTGCTGCTTGAACCTGGCACCGAAGGGACTGGGGGTGTGTGTCTGGGAGGGGGTGGTGTCCCTCTGCATGCCCCCCCCGCCTGTGTCCTGTGCTCCCTCGCCATGCTAACAAAGAAGCCTGCCCTATCCCACCGCGGGCTTTGGAAGTGGATGGCAAGAGCAGATGAAACAAAGAAGAGGAACCATGGAGCCAACGAGCAAAATGCTGGGCTCACGTTGTTAGTGGTCCTAGTTTAGTTCTCTGTCCCACCCACTGGTTTTTGGGGTCTGCTTTCCCAGCCCCACCTGCAGGGAGGCCGCTCTCATGAAGGTTCTCATTGCTGAGCTCTCAGTACACACTGCTTCACTGGCCCACTCTGGGAGCGCGGGGCTCCCACACAGTCCTGCAGCTGCTCCAGAGCTGGGGTTGCTGCCGGTGCACTGCTCCCATCACAGCGCCAGGCTGCCAGCCCTGCAGCCAGCATGGAGCAGGCGGGGGAGCAGCGACTGCAAACATTCCTCCTCCAAGCAAATGCTTGTCCTAAACTGAGCACCGTAGAATAAAAATGGAAACATAAAAATAGCAGTTGGAAAGATAAAACAGCATTTATAGTACTAATAAAACCGTTGTGGCTTCCACAGGAAAACATGCTTTGTAACCTAATGCTTACCTGGAAAGACTGTCGAGTTTCTGAGAGTTATAGCTGTTTTTGTAAGAGAAGCACAGAGATTTGCTTCAGGGCTGAGTGATAGATTCTCCTGCCTGGAGCATCCCAGTGTGTTTATACATGGCTTGTATGGCAGCTTTCATAAGACATTTACCCCATGATTTGCGATGAGCTTATGTGTGAATAATTAATGGCAATTAATCCTTAATTACAGTAATTAGGCAAGTCACAGGAAATTAAGCTGCAGCTGGAGAAGACCATGCCTGGGAAGAGAGGATTGGGGGCTGTGTGAATGTGCCATTCACTGACAACATTACGGGGATGAGCAGTATTCAGCAGCTTTGGCATTTCTATTGGCAGCCTTGGGTAGGACAAGAACGCTCAACATTAGCAGCAATCTTTAGTTGTCTACAAGAGTTTTTAGTTCAAGTGCCAAAATGTTATGTTGCATATGGTGATTATCTAAGTTTATTGGTTGCCATAATTCAAATGGGTGTAATTGTTTTTGGCTTGATAGTGACATTAGGAACTGAAGCTTTTATGCATTCATAGGTTCTGCTGGCATCAGCCATGGTTCAACTTCTAGGAACAATTCATCCAGGTTTGCGATTATGGAAACAGATCCTACGAAGGGCTTGAAATGGATGGAGAAGTTTTCAATAATTATAAAAAAAGACAACAGCAAAACTGGCGGCTTCTTAGTCGAGGAGCTAATTGCTTTATTATTAGCTGCCTTCTCCACCAAATGAAGTTTGTGCGAGGGTCGCTGTCGGCAGCGTGCTGTGCTCTGGGCAGTGGCACCACGCGGGAGGAGGAGGGAATCAGGTTGCAGGCAGAAAAGCCTCATCCCAGAACATCTCATGTGCTAATGCCAAGCAACGCCATCGTGCTCGCAGGCAGATCCATGCTAGGAGCCTTTTGCCCTGGGCAACCCAGAGCACGGCTGTTGTGCAGCTCAGGAGCAGCAACCTTCCCTGTCATTAGCACGCAAAGTTTTTAAACCTCACGATTAAACATGTTTCAGTAATTTACTGGGCTTCCAAGTGGCGACGTTTGTGCCAGCAACAATCTGGGGCAGAGACGTGGAGGGAAGCACACATTAGTATCAATGGAACCTACCAAAAGCAATCAGTAATTTATGAGCTTATGGAAGAATGCCCACATGTTCTCATCAAATTACAGGGTTCCTATAATTTACTCAGTGACTACAAGGCGCACGCTCCCAAACCTGCTGCGGTGCGTTAACTGAACCTCTGATTAGGTTTAATGCGAACAACTGATCTGTTAAAGGGTCCTGAATGAAGAGGTGCTGTGGCCGGACCAGGGCAATATTTCGGACCGGGAGGGCAGCCGATGAGGTCGGCCGGTGCCACGCGGGGCTGTGCTGGTGGCGGTGGGCCTCGTGCTGTGTGTGCACCCACTGCTGCGGGCCGGGCGCACCGGGGATCCCCGGCACGGCGCGGTGACGGCCTGGAGGCGGATGTTTGCCAGATCTGCGCTTGTCTGTGGTACGGAAACGGGAAAAAAATGCAGCTCCTGGTACGTGGGATTAGATCAATTCTTAATTTCCTTGTACGCATGGATGGCTCATTTGGAGAAGAAAATTGTGGCATCAAAAAAAAAAAAATGGCATTTCAGCGTGCATAGGTTGCTGCATTTGTCTGTTTCTGGAGCACTTCAGAGTGGAAATAAGTCACAGTATCTTAATAATGGTCTTGATTTTATAAATGATTTTTCCCCTTGAAATAAGCAATCCATTCATTTTAATATGTAGAATTGGTTTGCTAGCAGGGCGACAGTTTAAAAAGACTTCCAACTGTGACACAAGTGCAACCATATTGCTTCCTATTACTCGCTAAGGTAGTTGTTTAGAAGAGAGAATGTTCTCCCTGGAAATGTTTAAAGTGCTGTAATTTTATTTAGGATAATGAGGATTTATAACAGTTTTGCCATATGAAAACCTGCCTTCAGACGGAGCGAAATCGGTGGTTCGGTTACGGGCGGCGGCCGCGTGCCGGCGCGGTGCGAGAGGCAGTTGTGCTCACACGGCGCATCTGTCACCGGCCCGGAACCTTCCCGCGGCCGCGCAGATAATTCATCACCAGCGTGTATGGATTTCTCGGCTTTAATCGCTCTGGATGGTAATTAAAATCCCGTTTTATAGAATATTTTAGTTTCGAGGCCTGCCCAGATGTGTGGCCGCAGCGGCGCTGGATGGAGCCGTGTGCTGACAGCCGGCCGGGCCGCCGTGTGCCGGGGCAGCGCTGCAGCCGTGGGACCCTCAGCCCACATTGCTGGGGCTGCTGCTGCTGCCTCGCCGGGACCGCTTCCCTCCCACGGCCGGTCCCGCTCCTCGTGCTGCGCCGCCCGCGCCGTGCCGGGCTGGGGAACTGGCCTGGCACTGCCTCTAATGCTCTGTTTATAAATCTAAAGGAGGAAGAATTGAACGGTTACAGATTTTATCAGGTTTTATCTCCTCACCGAAAGTCTGAGCCCTCAAAACATTTCTAATTTCCCTTATTTGAAGGCTCAAACAGTTTCAAATTACTGCCCGTGGATTGTTCTTGACATCGAGAATGGTAAATTTGAGCTGTGGAAACGCTGGAATGTGTGGTGTGTGCTTTTCCTGAACAAGGGAATTCAGCGGGTAAATTACAGTCATTTACTTGGAGTGTAATTTACTGAGAGCCTTTAGGCAAATGCAGAGAAAGGACAGCGGAAGAGAAAAAATAGCGACAGCGGGGCTGCCCTCCCTGATGGTGTGAAACACAATCTGTATCCGCATGACAACGATAATAAAAACTTTCTTATTTAAAATACGTAGAATTCTTACTATTTTTTCAGTTCGTAAGGCAGGAGTTTGTAAGTATGACTGATTTATGCGAAGATTTTTAAATCATGCTGAATTATCCACACGTCTTCTTAGCATTGTGTATTGCGCCTACGTCGTATCCGCGTGCAATCGTCCCGTAGTTGAAATTAATCAAGCTGTTAATTTTATGCCTAAGAACAGATCAAGAGTCTGAAACCGTCACTGAGCTAAATGGGAATTGCTGTTCTCGTCCTGTGGAAATACTCGGTATTAAGTACAGCTGTTTTTAAAAAAATACTGATCTAATGGAATCTACACCAAAGATGTGCACGTGACTTTTTATCTGAAAGTACAGCATACAAACCAATGAAGATGAAGGCCGGTGTCCTTTTTCCTCGTTTGGATGGTAGAGATGTGGTAAGGAAGCGCCGGGCGCTCGGCAGGCAGTGTGTGTGCAGGGCGGCTCTCCGGGAGGATTGTGGCCGAGGCTGTCCTGGCCGGCTGTGTGCGCCGCAGTAATTGCTAAGCAAACAGAAGGCAGCGTTGCAGAGTGGTTTTGTACAGCATATTGTAATTTGACACTTAAGTTGTGCCCTGCATTACCCTGTGTCATAATTGATGGCTAAAGAAAAGCACGCGCTATGCTAATCCTTTGTTAGAATAGCTTGTTAAATTGTGGTTGCCAATTTAGAATAAACTATGGAAGGCTCGTCTGTATTTTAAGGTTTGTGGTCTACAGTTTTAAACAGTCATTTTAAAGCTGTTTTTCAACTTTATGTTGCATGCACACTATTCTGCCTTTGCACACAAGGTCAGCGTGTTCGCTAGTTTAATAGCAGACCATCAAGAACAAAATCAATGAGCTGCATGTTTCACACTAGTATCACAAGGGATTTTCCCATTTATTGCACGTTTGTGTACTGATCCCGAGTTTAAAATGACAGTATTGATGCCCTATTAGAGCTGTGCCGGAATGGACGTTGTGTGGTGACGCTAAAAGTTGTCAGAACTTGCTCGTCTCCCAGACTCACATTCCACTTTGTCTGCCTGAACAAATACAAACCGGGGATGGGAGCTGCCGCCTCGCGCTGCTGATGTGCAGCATTTCTGCACGGCAGATTGCAGTTTGCCATCTTTTGTAGCTGGCGCGAGGAGGATTACGAGGCTGAGTCTAAATAATCTCCTTCGTGCTGATTGCTGAAAATAAAGTGGCATTATTGCTTATGGATGAGGTGAGGCAGCGCTGCCCTGCCAAGATGCACGTGTGCGTTCTGCGGAAGCGCGGCGCCCCGGTGCTGTGTCAGCCAGCAGGGCTGCATGCGGGGAGAGCTCCGGGCTGCGCAGAACGCGTCCTGCGCCTCGAAGAGGAAATGTGACTTCTGCAGAAGAGGATGATTTAATGTTGGTAGAAGGGTTATTCATTTATAAGGGATTAAAAATGACTTCGGTGTAATACCTTTAATTTGTAATAATGGTCTGCGGGGCTGTTTCCTGTCTAAAATAAACCGTTTGACTGGCATGTTCATTTTGATCCGTTCGGTTGTGTGGTACATTAGAGGGGATAAAGGTATTATTTTCAGCGGCGGTGCATTCAATTAAGGCCGAACTCGGCCGCCGGTGGCAGGGGCTGTCGGGCCACCCGTGCCCCACGGGGCCGCCAGGCTCCTCATACTGCGAGTGGCAGCTGCCTCTGCTAATTGCATTAACGGGAGCAAAGCAGGTAAAGGTTGGTCTGGGGCGCACGGGACGCTTCTGGCTTCGAGGGACCGCGAGAAGAAAAGGAAGGACGAAAGCCTTGTGCTGCAGCGCTGTCCGTAGGCGGTCGTGCTGCGGCTGGAGGCGGGTGTGCTGGCAGCCCCAGGCAGGAGCTGCGGCCGCGTGCAGCCCAGAGCTCCCTCTGCTGCAGAGCTGCGCGGGGCCTCGGGGCGGCCGCCCACCGGGACTCCGAGCCCAGACAAAGAGGCTGTGGCTGCGCCGCGGGTACCCGGAGGCGCGCGGGTGGCAGAACACCGTCGGCCTTACGGAGTCAGCGCGGGTCAGCCCTGCGGCCCCTGGCAGCGCTGGATTTGTCTGCTGGGGAGTGAGCCGAGCGAGAGCCAGCTCCGCCTGACTCAGGAGACCGTGTCACCAAACTGCAGGGCTTAACGTAGGCTGTACGGTGCTGGGTGCTGGATTTGTTAAAGTTTAGGTTTGGAGGATCACCAGAAATTTCAGATTCTGGTCAAACGAAGCTTGGTTTGGGGTCTGTACGGATACGGTGGGAAGGCTGCAAAGATGACCCAGAGCCTCCGGCACGGGAGAGAGAGAAGCGGAGCCCGTGTTTATTACTGCTAAAATTCTCACGCTTTTTAAATTAGCATTGATGGGGGGAGGAGGAGAAAGGAATCTGACGCACGTCTCTGTGAGCCGTCATATTCACAGCTGGGAAGGGGCAGAGTTCTGACCAGCTCTCACCAGCGCCGGCGTGCTGGGAAGCACGAGGCAATGGAGAGAGGTTATGCAAAAACCCCCAGATTTAGAAAAACAGGGTGTCTTTCAGTGTGAGTAAAGAACAAACGGCAAAGCAAAATAAACAAATAGCGCTTGAAATTTACTTCTGTTACAGATCAGAAATACAAGACAGTGCGCTATCTGGGAGTAAAACACGAGCAGAATTAATCTGAATAAACATTTCCAGCGTGTTGGAAGAACGGCACGCTCTCCTTGCAACATTGGGTACAAAGTCGGATAACAGCTGAATCCCACTCCCTGCTTTAATTCTCGTATGTTCAGTGCAGAACTGCTGTCAGTTTGCTGGGAAAGAAAAAGACACCAACAAAGCCCATTTTGATTGGAACAGGAAGGATTAGGCTGCGGGATTAGCCCTGGCTGGGCTGGCTGAGGTGCAGCCGCCGACCTCTGCGGTGTGGGTGCGTGGGACGATCCTGCAGCGATGCGGGGACAGTGCGTGTGCTGTGTGTGCTCCATGTGCTGTGTGTGCTCCATGTGCTGTGTGTGCTC
>PPHD01003211.1:2335-32332 GCA_002909625.1 Bambusicola thoracicus
GGGGGGGGCAGCGGGGGTCCCTGCGATGGGGGTTTGGGGGGCGAAGGGAAAAATGAAAACGAAGAAAAAAAAAAACGAAGGGAACGAATTTTTAAGCGAGATGCGCTGGCAAAGGACGGCAGCGCGGTGCCGGCCCCGAGCGGCGCGTCCCCGCCGGCCCCGGGCGCGGTGCGGGGCTCGGGCACAACCGCAGCCGTCCCCGTCCCGCAGCGGCGCAGCCTACACCTGTTGGAGCGCTTCCCACACAAAACGGGAAATTCATGAGCGGGGAAGGAGGGAGGGAGAGGGGCCCGGCCCAGGTGGCCTCAGGGAGCCCGCAGCCCCCGGCCCCGCTCGGCAGACCCCCGCGGAGCGATGCGCAGAAAGGCGCAGCACCGACTCTTCTCCTCTCTGTGCCGGGGTTCGGCACCCGGCGGGCTTCCGCGGTCCGGCCCAGGGCTGGGGGCAACGGAACTCGCGTGTTAAGGCACTACAGAGCCCACCCCTCGCTGCCGTTCGCAGCTCCGTGTCTGCTTCCCGGCCCCGCTGCCACCCGTTGCAGCACCGCGTGCCGCACGCACTGCAGAGGGGCGGCGGAGCGCTGCGGGCACCGCGACCCCCATCTTAAGGCCATCCCCATCCTCAGCGGCCCTCGGGGAGGTGGGGGGGGATCGGGACACGGCCTTTCGCCACTTGTTGTACCCAAGTTTAAGCACTAAAGAAGATTAAAATGGTTGGGACGGAGCGGCTCGGCGGCACCTCCGCACACGCAGCGGAACCTCTCTCCCGTCCCGAGGATTTGCGCATAAATTCCTCATTGTTTCCGCGCAGCGTCGCGGGGAGATTAGAGCAGGAATTAATATTTTCAACTACGCAAATGCCCGTGGCACAAGACGGGTCAGCGAGCCCCGAGAATGTCACACGCTTCCCCGGAGCTTTTCCCTTCCTAATCTGCCATTAATAAGCGGAGGAAGCACCCACACAACGACCACATTGTAATTAGGGGCTGCCTTAAACGCACGCAATCAAAGAGCGGCTCGCCCCGCCGGTGCCAAGGAATTTCATCACCTTTCGGCCCCGGCTGCGTGCTGCGGGCACAAGGGGGCGGATAAGGACAGCGCTGGGGGCGGCGGGCAGCGCACCCCGACCCCGCACCTCCATCCCGCATCCCGCCGAGTTATGCTGCAGCCGCCCTAAAGCCTTCAGAATCTCCTTCCCGAAGCATTTCCCCCGCTGCTTTTTCAAGTGCTTTTGTTATTATTTTTTTTAAACTTATTTTTATTATTCTTTATTATTATGCCTTTCAGAATGACCGGGAAGCACGAGGACAGGAAAACGCGTTCTGCGCATCAGCCGCGCTGCTTTGCGCTCTCACACCCTCTCTATTTATCTGCACGCAAAAGCCGCGCAGTGCAGCGCTCTCCTGCCCCACTGCCACCTCTCCCTGCACCGAAACACGCTCAGCAGACGCTGCCCTTCTTATTTCTAGCGCGAAGCTCCGGCTCTCCCAGCCCTGAGAACACCCGGTATAAATCGCCCCTTTCGGATTTTCCCCCCAAACCGTTCCCAGTCCCAGGAATTCCTCCGAATTCGTTACGCTGCGCGAGGCCGCGCTCTGCAGGGCCGGGAAAGGTAACGTCGCCCATCCGACAGCAGCGAGTTTCGAAAAGAAAAGCGACCTTCACGCGTGAATATCGAACTTCAACCGTATTGCCATTACCGCCGTAAAAGAAACGCAGCAGCTTGCTTTATTCCAGGAGAGCGCGGCCATTAAAGAGAACTTAAGGAGTCTAACGATTATTTCTTTCAGACGTCGGAACGCGGCCGCGCAACGCGTGGGGAGGAATGCGGGCGGGCAGCGGTGGGCGCTGCGGTGCGATGCGGGCAGCGGTGGGGGCGCCCCGCACTGCTTTCTCACCCCCCGCACACTGTGCTGGAGGTAACGCACGGGGAACGTCGGCTTTCCCCTCGCAGTTACCAGCACGGCCCTTCTCGAGGTGAAGGCGCGGAGCCGTCGCGGTCCCTCCGTGGGCCCCCACACCCCGATAGATATTTCCTCACCTATAGCTTTATGGGGGCGGTAGGGTTATAGGCGAGTGAGCGAACCGAACCCCGACAGCACTGCAGGCGCTGCCCTCCGGGCGGCCCCCGCCCCACCCGCTGTAACGGCTCCCCCGGACACAGCCATCCCCCCTACCCGCCCCCCCACCCCATCACTTCGGGCTGCAGCGGAGCCTTCGCACGCTCTCCCCCCGCTGACGCCGGCTGTATAATTATTAGCTATTAATTGAGTTCAAGACCTTTTATGGCTATGGGAAATGAGGAGTCCGACCACTAATCCCGAGAAGGGTCTGCGCACAGCCAAGAGCTATGAAAAAGCCATCCAGGGCTGGCTGGGCCCGGCCTGACACAGTGCCCCTGGGGGGGGGACGGGGAGGGGACGACATTAACGGGGAAAAAAAAAAATCATTAGGTGAAAATTATAGAAACTTTAAACCGACGGATTGTATTAACGAGAGCCCTTCGGGGGCCGCCGCTCGGCCGTGGGGGGGTACGCGGGTGGGGGTCCCCGCACGGCCACCCCACGCCGGGCAGCGCTGCGCTCCGAGGGACGCAGCCTTATCTTGCCGAGCTGCCACCTTCCAATTAAAGTGCCCCCAATTGCCAAAAGGCTGATTTGCATGCAAGGGGCTGCGTTCAAAGATGCTAACGCATTGTCTCCCTCTTAGAACTTAACATTTCTCTCTTCAGTCCCCACTTGAAAGAAGTTTTAGAACAGTATTCAAAGACTGTCCAAACGAACAAAACCTTCCCCTTTGCTCGGGAGAGAAATCCGGTGTATTCACCACGAGGGCATATTCTCAGAAGTTTGCACATTTTGTTTTCAAGGCTGTATTGTCGGTGCCTTTTTCCTGCAAGCTTTCTTTTTCTCAGAGCGCGACTCAGACGCCTGAAAAAGATTATTAAAATAGAACATCATCGAGATTCCCCCACCCCTTTTTTTTTTTTGCACTGTTTAGAATTACTTTCCTGGAAGAGCTTTTTGTGTGTATCCCCCCCAAGTCATAATTAAGAACACTTTTCTTTTTTTCATGCTAGCAAACAGGAAAAGCAAAAAAGAAACAAAATCCCATCAAGCCCATTTCCAAACGCTCCTTTTGCTTTAAGCGCTCGCAGAGCTCCGAGCATCGGGAAGGCTCCTCTGCCCCAAATCCACCTGAAAACCGAACAGGTATCGTTCAGCGGCAGCGGAACGCACCGACAGCCGGCACTGCGCGGAGAGCTCTGCGAGCACCCAAAAGCCTCCTAAAAGCCGACACGCTCTTTGCACCCCCCCATCTTAAGGCAGATGCCCCAACGAACCGAGGATGCAGAGCTCCTTTCGGAAACGCGATAAACTGCAAAGAGCCGCTGGCAGCCCATTTACGAGCAGCTCCTTTTTACAAAGGTGCATAAAGGGCGCAAACAGGGACCCGACGGGACGCGAACACATTTTATTCATTTAATACAAAGCGGCTTAAGAGAAAAAAAATAAAGCAGTTGGGAGCGTAACTCGGGCTGAGGAACGACACCAGCAGGGTGCGGTGTGACCCCCCCCGGGGATAGGGATGCATAGGGACACACGGGGACCCATCGGTCCCCCCGCCCCCTCCCCACGGCGCACCGCAGCCCCCCGTTCTTCCACTCCGGAGCCTTCCCCTCTGCCTTAAGGCAGTGGGAGCGCTCCCATGGAATAACGCACACAGCACAAAGAGCGCCTGTCCTCGGGCTGGTAGATCATAAGCGGGGATGGGAAAGTATTTCACAGCGCCTGGCGAGTTCCCGGTGCTGCCTCCATACGCCTCAGCCCAAGGGAAAGCCATCAGGACCAGGAGTTCATTTAGATTTACAAATTAATGAAGACTTACTGCAGAAAGTAACTCTAAGAACATGTGTTAAAACGCAACAGAAAGAATTTCATCGATTTCCATGCGAGATGGATGGCGTCCAGGAAGAATGAGTCACCCCGGTTCCTCGAGCGGAGCTGCTCCATGCATGGGCTGGGACGGCTGCAGCGCTGCTCCGAGTGGGCAGCGCCTCGGGAACCGAGCAGCTCTTCTCATCACCTGAAAGCAGTGCTTTGGCAAACCCCATTTCTCCCCCGGTATCGCTTCAGCCACGAGGAACCGCTCAGCCCAGCAGAGGTGCAGACAGGACAGCGCGATGCAGGGAGGGCAGAGCAGCCAGGCGGTTAAGGCACAGTGAGGGGAGGTCTGAGGCTCTTCTGCATGGCACATCAATGCCCCGTTCGTGGCTGTTAGTCCTTCTGCTATTTCTTTTTCCCCCCCTCTACCCACATATTTACTGTTCAACTTTACAAGTTTGGTTTCATCACCACAGGGGAGATGGAAATTCTGGGAGCCCCCAAAGCATTCCCTAACCGGCTGCTCTGACACCATGGAGGTGATCCACTGCACCCAGTTGAATTGATGGAGAAATCTCTCTCCACCCACACGGGCACATTTCACTGTGGCACTTTTTATTCTACAGGCAGAAGAATAAACTATCACATCTCAAGAGAGTGGGCAAGCTGAAATCTCAGGGATCACCAATGGGAGCAATGAGCAACAAATGGCTGCAGCACTGTCAGTTTTTGCCTCGGAAGGTCTGTGCGAAGCTGGGTTTGTGGATGCCACGATCCATTCGTGCTTCTATCAGCCTACATTCAAGGCCACGGGCATTTCAGCCTTAATGTTTGGTTTCCACTCTGCAATTGTCCATACGAGCACTTGTGACAGCCCAATAACAGCACAGGGAGGCAGCAGCTCTGCGATACGCTAATTGATGGATAGCTGGAAGAGTCAAGCTTCATTTCAAAAAGCAGTTAGAAAATGAAATGCAAATATATACAAAATATTTAATGGTTTCTGTGAATATAAATGTCCCTCTACCTTATGACTGCTATTTTCCAGCCAGCTTTCCAACCAGAGCAGTCTCTGCGCTTCTGTATCTACAATTGTACCATTTATAAGGCAGTGGCCCACCTTGCCCATGCGCTTGTTCCTACAGTGACTCATATTCCACTGGGTTTATTCCTGTGAAGACTTTGTGTTAAAACAGAGGAAAGAGCAGAAACACCACATTTAGGAAAACACACTTGTTATTCCCTGTCAGAAACAGAAAGCTCTGCTTTACATCCTGTGCAGGAAAACACCTTTTACAATGGGCATAGCATTCAAAGTAAAAATTCATTTGATACCTGGGCCAGATGAAAGCCTTGCTGAATGGCAGTGTTTACTCAATATCTGAAAAATAGTCTTTCTAGAGGAATACACTCAGAGAGGAAACAAACTCATAAATTACCCAGCTAAGGCATGGCAGATTTACTTTACTTTCATGCTATCGACCCCAATCCCCTCTGATCAAACTGCCCTGAGAGAGGCACCACTGCTTGCTGGCAGCACTGCCTGAATTCAAGGAGAAATTAAGGGCCCATCACTGCAGTGCAAGGTTCCAAGCAGCACACGAAGCCATGCACACAGTCTGCACATCCCCAGGTTCTGCAGGGCCATTCCTTCCTTACCCTCACAGTTCAAGAGCAGCACACAAGCCCTGCCTGGTAGATCTCACCACCACAGCTGTGCCAATTGAGAAGCACTGGGAGGCCACAGCAGCTCCTCCTCTTGCAGAGGTAGGGATTTCAGCTTTAGCACATTTAGCCACTACAGAACACCTGTGGTGGCAGTCCTGCAGGTAAAACTGTACTCAAACAACAAGACCCTCAGAAATCAATCGTCTCCAGCACTGCCTGCACAAGCTAAGATCAGTATTTAGCTGCCCTCTTAATATCAAGAGCAAGAAAAAAAATGGACAAGGAACTTCCCAACTAATCATTGCAATTAACAAGCTGCAGCTCAGGAGACCAATGCCTTTGGTTTCAAGTTCCAGCCCTACCTCATCACTTCTATACACCACAAAAGGCAAAATGAAGTCTGAAACACCTAAAAACGAGCAAAGTACTGTTAGCCCAGAGCACACATTCACAAGCAGCTGGCCAGAGAAATGCCTCCTATGTGCATCATCACTTGTACCTGGCACCTGCTGTGCCACACACTGCACAGGGAGCAGAACCCCAGTGCTCACAGGGGTGCGGTGCCTCAGGCGAGTGCTGCAAAGCCCAAGACCTGAGCATAGCACACAGCACCCCACCTGTTCTCCTCTCCCCAGCACAAAGGCCCATTGCCTGAGCCCCTCCTGGGAGCCCCACACACTGCCTCCCAGCAGGGCTGTCCCCACCAGGAGGAGGAAAAGCCACGAGAAGCATTTCTGATCCTAAAGCAGCACAGTGAGCTGCACCCACCCGGCAGAGCAGGACACATCCTGGTGGGCATTTCCAGGGGTGCTTCATTCACATAGCACCCCCAGGCAAAGAGGCCCCGCAGAAATGTGCTGCTCCACACAGCATTCAGACTGAGACAAGCTTCCATATCCCCCATCTCTCAGCTATATAACAGCACCAGAAATGCTGTTTCTTCCATACACCCCAAGCCCACCTCTGGTTTTCACTGCTGACTGTTCAGTGCCCTGAAACAGCTGTGTCACGAGCTGCTGGGCTACCACTCAGCTGCAGTTTGGTTCCTTCGGTATAAATGAGATGAGGAAATAGTTTCATTTCTCTGAAGTATAAAGTTAAATAGAGTGAACTGATGTTTCTTTAAGAATAATGGAGTGAGATCACCCATACAGTGATTTAAATGCCTCAAATAAGAGCAGTGCTTGGGTTTAGTGAGTACAGCCCCAGGAATGGGAGCCCCAGCTCCAGCCTTTGGGGGACGCTGGGAGGGGGAACATATTTTCTATGCAATTATTACCAACAGCTTTTTAGCTCCACTCTATGAGAATCAATTACAGATCACAAAGTGACTTGACATCTCCAAGGGAATCTGAGTCTTCATTGTTTTGTTATAACGCTCAGCCAAACGAAGCATGGAGGCAGAGGAGGACTCATCCCCAGGCACTCCAGCCAAAGGCAGCTGCTGGGGCAGCACGAGGACACAGCACTGTAAAACATGGGACATACTCCCAAAGCTTCAGGCATGGGGACATCCCAAACCCACAGCACAGACAGAGCAACAGAAACCCGGAACGCATCACTCACTAATGGAATCATAGCGGGATCTTTGATGAGTAAAATCAGTGCTTTTGTCACTGAGTGCTGCATTTTATACATAAAAAGTTACCATAAAAGATTTTATTCTGGAAGGATGAGAAAAGCATTCAGCGTTTTCATGGGAGAAACAGAGATAGAGAGCTAGCTCAAAAGCTGAAAATCTCTCATGCCCTGCTCTATAAATAAAACTAGTTGGGATTTTCTTTTGTACTAAATTTAAAGGAAAGCCTTTTCCATAGAGAGTTTGCTTTAAAACAAACTATGCCCCAGAAGGAATGCAGCGCCGGTGTTTCCAACAAGCAGCATGAATGAATTAAACAATAAACGCAGTAAGAAAGCAGCTGTATTTGCTGTAATAGAAGCAGATGGATTTGTAGCCCAGACATGGCTGTGTTCTCAGAAAGATGAGGACAACCCCTGACACGTCTTCCAGGGCATTGGTTTCAGTGCAATCCACCCTCCAGCATCACAAAGACCTTCGAGGTCAGCTCCAGCGACCAACAAATCCCATGTTTTATTGCACACCGTACCACATCACTCAGCTCTCTCCTGCACACGATGTTATTTACAGTCCATGCAGGGAAAAGGAGGGAAGAGGAATCGGCTCTGCCTTACAGTCAGGCCAGGTCCACCATCAGCACACAGCAACCACAGCCCAAACCCCATCCTTGTTCAATCCCTCCCCCTTGGAGAGGAGTCTCGAGGTCTTCTGCAGTGCCTCAGCTCAGAAATCCCCCCATCTCTCTCCTCCTTACACCTCTCAGTATCCCACCAGCAACCACATGTGCAGAAACACCAAAGCACCCAATGCTGAGGGATGCTAAGAAGCCCACAGCAACTCTGAATATCCCACAGTCACAGCAAGCTCAGGAGCACTACAGAGACCTGCTGCACCTTCACACAACAGCAGCTTTTGCTAATTAGCCCAGCAACAGATTCTGATTACACTCATTTCATGTTCCAAATAGATACCATCACCTTTAACTCCTGAGCAAAGCATGAACTCAGCAGTGCCACACACACACCATGTTCCACTCCAGAACCAACAGCACAAACTGGAGCAGGTGACCCTGCAGTACACCAGTTTTCCTAGAGAACAGTACCTTAACAATTAAATCCAACTTCCCCTTTAAATTTGCCTTCAGCCTCAGAACTTCCCACCCCCAGGACTTATAGACAATAAATAACTTTTCTCCTACTTACATTTGCTGTTTTCTTCTCCCACTACAGCGAAGAGACATCTCCCGATGCCCAGAAATTGGGTATCCATAACAGCAGCAATCAGACCTGTAAAAAACATTGCACTATTAGACTGAAGGAGACAACTTATTTTCTCATAGGAACTTCCCCCCAAGCCCCACCACAGCCTAACAGCTATGGGCAGCAAGACAAGGACTGCTGAAACTCATAGAGAAGCAGTTGGGATTTGGCTTTGCTTCCCAGTGCAAAAGCTCCCAGCACCACAGAGGTTCCTGCTGGAGCCACAGACTGCCCAGCACTGTGCTGCCATGCACCAACTACAGGCATATCTCAGAGAGCCACAACACAAAAAACCGGCTCATATTTTGTTTGTGTGGCTTTAATTCTCAATAACAGTAAATCAAACTTCAGACCACCACCTCAAAGGAGACAAAGAGCATACACACCTCAGAGCAGGCACCAAGTCCCCCCGCTGATGGCTGAGCACTGCCAGCACCCTCCTCCTGCAGCAGCTTAAACCTTCTGGAAGGTTCTCCAGCCCCGCTTATATATAATTAGTAGTTTGCCACAGGTGCCTTGATTAAGGTGAGTGGAGCCAGCTGGACTTCATTCAGCTCATCAGGCCTTGCTCCCCTTGCAGCTGGCCATGGGCAGCCCTGTACTGCAGTGTGGTCGGGCTGCTCCCCCGGTGCCAGGGCAGCAACAAGCATGAATTTCCTTGTGGATCCATCCATACTGGGAGGAATGAGATGAAAGCATTGCAAGAAAGATGTTTTCTAAGCATTCCGATGAACTGAATGGGTTCCTCTTGAATGTTAGAAAGGAAAATGGGTTTACTGCATTACAAATGGAGGCACCACCCCATGCTGAAGCAGCTCAGCTGCCCGGGCAGAACAGAATCAGCAACTAACGAGCTCTGGGCAGGGGGTCAACGGTTCACAGCACCACGTGGAGCTCATTTGTGCCCCTCAGGCTCTCCCCACGTGCCCCTCCTGTGCTGGGGGTTGCCCAGAAGAGCCCACTATGGCAGTGCTGGTGAACGTGGCCCCCTGCAGGACAGAGCTCATCTCCTCCATGAGGATGGATGGGCATCCCCAAGGCTCTCCTTTCACTTCCCCTGACGTTTGTTTGCAGTAACTGCATGCTCCATAAGCACGAGGAGTCAGCTTCCTCCTACACACCATGCAAATGCACAGAGTGCAGCTCGGTGTCATTTCACCTGCTGATATTTCTATTTCCAGAAGAGAGCAGGAGTGCTGCTAAAGGATGAAAACCAACGCGCACACGCAAGCCTTTCCCAGCAAGTTCTGATGTATGGGATGTGACGCACCGGTGCAGAAAGTTTTGGCAAAAGCAGGGATTTTAAATTGCTCTGCTCCGTTTTGCTGTGGTGGGAGTTTTAATGCGGTGTGCTTTACCTGGAAGTGACACACCACAACAGACCGTCATCTCAAACGCGTTGTGGGGAAGAACACAACAGTTTTGCAGCCCACGATGCACTGAGCACAGCACACTGCTCGTGTACTGCCCAGGGTATGGATTGTGGGGCAGCTCCTGGCAGCTGCCCATGGCACGTGGATGCTGTGGGCTCGGGACCCCTAAGCAACATAGGGTCCTTTGGTGCTGCTCTGCAGGCTGGGCCAGGAAGAGCGTTCTCCTTCCTCTCTTCCCCCTCTCTCTTCCTAATGAAATCTTTCCATGTTATTAATGGCTAGGGTGGATCTATAGAGTGTGTTCCTTCCAGGATTTTCTTGTTTGCTGCAGTCTTCAAATTTTCCAGTTCATTTCCTATTTTCCTGCTCTAAAAGCCCTGCCAAAAAACTCCCCGAAGCACACTTTGGTACTTGAACAGAAAGAAAGAAGAAACATTTCAGAACTGACATTTGATCCCGGCTCTTGTAAATCAGTAGCAATTTTCCCCTAAAATCGGAGTCATTTCCATCAGCGGATGACGGCTCCTCCAGGTGAGTTTTTGTCTAATTAACCACGTGGACGCATTTTGATCACTAAAATAGGCAAGGCTGTGTCCAATAATGGATGTGAATTTAATTGTCCCGGGGCGTTCAGCCAAAATGTAAGGCCTGGACTTAAGAAAGAGCATTTAATCAGGTTCCTTTAGGAATTAATTGATTAGGAATGAAATTAATGCAATGGATTGATGCCTGGATGTCCCCAGTGACACCAGCTCCCATGGCCAGAGAAGAAACGGGGACCCGAGGAAACGTTCCTCATTCATGGGCTGGAATATTAGAAACAAAGCAGCTATGTAATCCCCCATGGAAAGAATTATTTCGGTTTCATGTAATCCCTCAGCAGAAGAGTTGGAAACATTACAGACTGTGCTGATATTAGAGCTGGATGCACGGTGGTGCCAGTTGGAACAGGTTGGGAGCTGGGGAATTCCTCGGGACACTCGAGGAGAGAAAAATTCTGCAGTAATTTCATGGATTACTGTTGTTTTTAATCCCTTCCGTGGCTTCTGAAGGAAAATCTCTGCACATGTAGCTCAGACATGGAGGCTTCTCTGTAAACATCGACTGGAAACAACAGTGGTTGGACAGGACTCACAGTGGTGGGACTGCTATCCAATGAGTCAGGCTGCTCGTTTCCAGGCGGTTCGGGGCCATCTGTGCCTCAGGGAGGGACCCTCTGTGCTCTGCCTAAGAGGGGATGGCAGGTGATGCTCAGGGACCTTCTGACCGCCCCTCTGCTGCTCTGCAGGACGTCCCACCTGTGTGTGCTGACTGTGCTCCATGCAGGCACAGCCCAGAGCAGGAGAGCTGAGCGCCCCGGGTGTGCTTCAGAACCGTGGGGATGTGGCACTGAGGGACGGGGGCAGTGGGCATGGGGTCGGACCTGGGGCTCTTGGAGGTCTTTTCCAATGATTAATGATTCTATGATTCCAAGGAAGATGACCAGAAAATGTGCTCTTCAGTAAGTGAAGAGCGCTAAAAGCCCAGCAGCTCAGGGGCAGGCGGAGTCCCTCTCTTTCTCCCCACTGTTTCCCTTCTTAACCTGTGTTTAAAGTTACTGAAAGGGATGAACCCAGATGTTGGTGATTTGCCCTTAGGAAAGCCGGAGCAGCTCTGGAAGCACAGCCTCTGTGCAGCAACTGGCGCTGAGCTGGTTCCTATGGCAGCCTGGGATCCTTCCTTCCTCTCAGAAAGGAATAATGATCTCACAGCTGTAAGAAAAATCAGCTCTGACGTAAAGCTACGGAATACAGCGGGTTTAAAGCAGCGCAGCTGGAAGCAGCATCTGGCCTATTGTCCGGGGTACCTTCAGAGCCCCCAATCCCTCCCTCTGGGGACACGTGCTTCTAGGAAACCTATATTGCTTTGGCTGAAAGACAGTGCTTCAGAGAAAGCCATCAGACCACCAGCACAGGTTTAATAGTTCTGCTGCGTTGTTCTGAGAATTACTGTTTTGTGTCGGAATTCGGGAATGACCCACAGAAACAACTTTGGCAACGCGTGTGTTTCCCTTTGGATTTGTCGGGGCAGGGAAGGATCTGAGCAGTGGAGCGTTTCCAAATCTCCTCAGCTCATCCGCATTACGGGGCTGAGAGGCTCAGCAGCAGCTTCTCAGTCTGGCTGAGGCTGTGACACCAGCGGGGCCACTGAGCTGTGATGTCCCTTTTAATGCCACCAAATTCCCCTCCCTGCTCTTTAGGGGGAGAGAATCACTGCAAAAACAAGCAGTCAGTCCTGCTGGGTTGCTGCAAGCAGACTGATTCAGACAGATGCTCTGAACTTCGGGATAGCGACGTGGTTCCATGCGGCCGGCCGTGGGCAGGCTCTTGGAACAGCCTCCCTTCTCAGCCACAGGAGTGGGGCAGGCAGCAGCAGCACAAACCCTGAGAGCACTGCAGGCCTGGGGCTGCACGCCCTCACTGCTCTCCCATGTTGTCCTATGTGAGCGTTGAACTGCGGGCGCAGAACCCATCGCCTTGGTGGGAACGGCCATCACAGCCCAGGGCAACACGCACACTGACTGCCCCACATGCTTTTCCAGTTAAAATATTTGGCCTGAGAACGTGGGAGGTACAGAAGTTACGTTTTGAGGTCTGTATGAAACATAGCTCACATGCTCTGATTTACGCTCCTTGGGACTCGCTCTGTGTAAAACATTGAGCTCGCTCTACTTCAGATAAAAGAAACATCTGAAGCATTGGTTGTTTTGGAGTTTCTCATTCTTTTCTCTCATATATCTTCATAACATCTCAGCGCCAGACACAGTATTCTAAGTTCAGAGCCTCCTCTTGTTCCTGCGCTCCCTTTTCTCCAGCAACATCCACACCAGCACTGTGATGCTCTCAGTGCTGCTGGCTCACGGCACCGCTGCGCGGTTCCACTTTGCCACTAAGTGAGGACACGGGACAAAGCCCCACAAAGCATGGGGTCCTCATGGGACAAAGTCCCAGAAAGCAGCATGGAGTGGCAGCTTCCCCTGGCTGGAGGTACACAGCAATACTGCTTATTTTAGCAACCCTGAGCAGATGTGACAGATGCTTTTGTCCATCTTACCGTAGGATCACAGAACCATTACGGTTGGAAAAGACCTCTGAGATCCCCAGGTCCAACCTCAACCCACCCCACCATGCCCACTGACCACATCCCTCAGCGCCCCATCTCCGCTGCTCCCGAACACCTTCCAGGGATGGGGACTCCACCACCCCCTGGGCAGCAGTGCCAACGCATCACCGTTCTTTCTGAGAAGGAATTGTTCCTACAGTCCAACCTGAACCTCAGTGGAGGGTCTCCCCCGCCCCATCCTTCTGCTTCTAGCACCATTTGGGACCGTCTGTTGGCACACAGGGACCTCCACCACATGGCTGCATGCTGGGTGCCCCGAGCAGCCACAGCTCCTACCGGCTGCTCCTGTAGTCATAGAGACACAGCCCTCAGAGAAATCAGAGTCAATTTAGGCACCTAATGCTGGGATGCCTGAGAGTGAATTGGTTTTGAATTAATCGAGTAAAACAAGGCAGCGAAAGCCCACGGAACATGTTGGTCTGGAAACCGCTGCAGCCCTGGGGATGGAGCGACAACGCACACTTTACCCCTTGAATTTTTTATTAAGGGGCTGTTTTTTTTTTATTTTTTTATTATTGAATATGAATATTTTACACGTCCAAGTTCAGAACAATGCTTTTTTTGGCTGCCTCTGCACTTTTCATGGTTGTGTACCCTCGCATTGCATAACTGAGAGAGCTCCATTTACACACAGGGGGAAAGGGGACTAATGAATCTCAGCAACGCTCACTTCACTGTCTGTGAAAAAAAAGGGCTCTGAAGTTTTCCAAATTAAAAAAAAAAAGTCCATATATAAAATAGTTGCCCAGAATGGCTCAATAAAAGCAGCGTGTGCGTCGTGGGTGCGTGTGTGGGTGCAGTGCCTGCACAGCTCAGCATCACCGTGGGGATACAATGCAGCTCCAGGCCCTGCACGGCTCTGCTCTATCGGTGCTGTGCTCAGAACCACCTGTCCATCCATCACCATCCCTGCGCTGTGCTCACATAGCCCAGCACGGAGCAGGGCAGGGGATGGGAGATTGAATAATACAGATAATAACTATTTGTCTAGTGGGTATTTGAACCCGGCCTTATTATTGTGCAGATGACAACAGGGAGGAGAGGGGAAAGCAAGAGCTCTTGTGCATTTCTCAAGAGCTCATGGGCAGGGTGACAAGAACTGCATTGTTTTGGGTAATCAGCGCGCATTGTCCCAGGCTGACACTGCTGCATACCAATAAAACCTTTAGATTCACGGGGAATAGGGAAAGTGCAAAATGATGAATTGTTTGACATTTAAAAGAAAATAAAGCGCTGTTGCTGAACTGAAACTTAAATGAGACTTGGGGAGGGAGGGAGGGCAAAATTACTGGGAGCAGATTGAGATGCTTACGTGAGCTTAGTGCAAACTTCCCCAATGATTTTGTGTTTCTGATCTTTAGCAGCCTGCAGCTGCTTCCCAAGGCCAGGCAGATCCCGGGCACTGTGCGCCCAAAGGACGGGTGGGGACACATCAGAGGGACCACTTTCTGTGCCACGAGGGCGAAGGGAATGCGGTCCCCAATCGCTGACACATCTTCAGTGTGAAAATGCAGCCTAACTGCAGTAATGAATTCCCAGTGCCCTGCGCGGTGATGGAAGCACAAGGTGACCAAGGACTGGAGAGGCTGATAAAGTCTCCTGGAACACATGCCAACGGCTGCTATCTCATTGCATGCCCTTGAGCAAAGTCACGTCTCCGTGGTAAATGGAAGCAGCCAGGCCAAGCCAATACTGTGGGTGCTACATACCCGTAATAAGGGTTTGTTGAATGATTTTCAGCTGCGAGGAGCTGAGCCAGGTCCTTCTATGTCGAACCATTTTGGTACCAGTGAATCCACCCCGGATTACACCGGGCAACACTGTGCTCTGCGAGGTGACACTGCTACAGGCACGCGCAGCTCTGCTAGGTGTCACTCTCCAAACACGTTTCGTGTCTGCATCAGTTGTGCAGTTATTGCCTGTGCTGCTTCGCTTCCCTCCTTCCTGACAACCACCTCGACTTGCACGCTCTCTGGGGCTCCCTCTGCTTTCCAGCACTCTGCTGTTTGCCTTCGTATTTGCATTAGATTATTGGAGCAGGAGTCTAAACACTTAAGTTACTCCAAATCCCTCCTCATATGGAAGTCAGTGAGCTGTAAAATATTTAAACTGTCTACAGTTGTACCACGTTTGTTTACACATATCCAGTGGGCTGCTAAAAGGTAACATACTGTAATAGAAGAAAGATCCAAGTTTGCTGATTCAGATTTCATAACAGCTCTGAAAGCGCTCTGCATACTTGTGTCGACTTGCTGCAGCAATGTATAGCTCCACTTTCTGAAGCTGCAGGGCCCAAGCAGGGCAGCAAAGAGATGTGTTTCACCCCGGGCCCTTTGCTTTGTGCTCCGGAGTCACCCACAGCTCACTCTCCACTCCTTGCCTGTGTTCTCTGCTCTTCCACCTCCCCTCCTCTTCTGCTCACTCTGCAGGGTTGGGAGCAGCTGAGTATAGGTTGGACGTGGCCCCATTCACAGCACTTGTTACATCTCGGAGAACAGGAGAACAGCACTGGGATGGCTGATCAGTCCCAGGGCAGCAGAGGGCATCAATGAGTTTGAAGATTCACCTCCAGCGCTGAATGAAAGCAGGCAGACGCGCGGCTGAATAATTCACAAGGCAGATTTCCTTTCTTTTCCTACTTGCACGTTGGTCTTGAGCGAGCCCAACAAGTGCTCAGGGTTTTTGAAAGGATTTTTGAGCAACGCATGAATCACAGTTTATTATATCATAGCTAATTAGTTTCACAAATGATGAGAAGGTTTCTATTGCCTGATTTGATGTAGTGCATGTATTTGCAGGTGTAGGTAAAGATGAGCTCTGTAAATACACCATTTCCAGATTACCTGAATGCAAATGTCATTGCTGAAAATCCACACCTGTGTTGTGTGAAACCCCATCAGTTAGCCACGGCATTTATTCCAGCTAAACTTATGTTTTTGGAACTCTCAGCACTCCAAAAAACGCTCGGTGAGCTCAGCAAGGCAGATTTGTTTGGTAATTCAAGCAAGTGTTTGCAGGATTGTTCTGTCACTTCCTCTAGCTGCAGAGAAATAACATCTTATGCGTTCAGCTTCAGCCAAGGAGAAGCAGCACCAGCAGCTGCCTCCACCTTCTCATGGATGCCCAACATCCCAAAGTTTGTTCTGGAACCCTCTGAGAACACAACCCAACCGCGTATCTTTCCCCTTGTGCCCTCTGATGAGTTACTAACCTTAGCATCATCTGCCTAAATGTAGTCTCACGTGGTCCTTATGCTAGAATATCAGTGAAATCCCACAGGTGGGCAATGTTTTACATGAGGTGACCCAGCAAATCACACGGTAACGGTGTGGAGGTGCTCTCAGTCTGCAGCAGCCAGACCCACTTGCTTCCATTTTGTGAGCAAGACCAAATGTAGAGGCTCAGTCCTCTCTGAGCTTCTCCAGAACTGCCAGAAGCGATGGTGAGGAGTCAGCAAGCCCCATGGGCCCTCTATTTCTCCATCAGAGGTCTCCTTCCACTCTTTGGAGGTTTACGGTGCGTGGCAGGGAGCCAGCCCCCCGGGCACGGGCTGGAGGTGCCTCGTTCTCAAGTGTTTAAAAGTCTGACAAACTGTTTGCAGTTCTAGCAGGGATCAACACGCTCCTAGAATTAAAACCAACGTCTTGGAGAGCAAAAATGCTCTGAACAAGGACTCTTTCTTCAGCCCAATGCACAAGGGATCTTTCTTTACCAAGCTATAAAATCACTTACTACAAATCAATTATTTTTGTACTGATTTATTAACTGCTCTCCAGCTGTTCAGATTGGCACTTAAGACAATTCCTGGACGGTCATACTTCTCAAAAGCATTTCCTCTGGAGCACTGTTGGTCCGATTTCGCTGTAGTCTTCCCTGCTCACCCACATGTTGCGAAGCGATGTTGAGTTGGCGAGCAACGAGGCGCCGATCCACACCGAGTGCAGCCGATTTTTTGGTGAGATGATCTTGATGGGGGTTGCGCTGGGGACTTTGGCCTGCAGCTCCTTCAGGAGCCTCTCCTTGAAGCCTCGGAAAAGAGTGGAGCCACCCACGAGCACCACGTTCCTCAGGACGTCCGTCCGGATGTGCGTGCTGCAGTTGGCAGCGCTCTGCAGGATCATCCCCACCACCCCTGCTCCTTGGATTTGCACCTCTGCGGGTGCAAAAAGTGCCTCAGGAGCTCGGAACAGCTGATCTCCTGCCTTGACAGTCCTCCCATCAGGGAGCATGTACTCACACATCAGATCTTCAGGCTTTTGCTGCATTTTTTTGATAGGATCTAAAGCGACGTAGCACAGCTTCTCCTTCATATCCCTGACTATCTCCTTCTCTGTTGCACTCACAAAGGAGTGCCCTATCTCCATGAGGAGCCTGGCCAGGTACTTGGTGATCCCTCTGCCCGCAAAATCCAGCCTGGTAACGCCCTGCAGCAGGCAGCTGCCTTCATGGATGGGGACAGTGACGGTGACGCCGTCCCCGCTGTCCAGCACCATGCCGGTGGTGCGGGCGCAGGCGTGGAGGGCTGCCAGCCCCTGCAGGACAATGTAGAGCGCGGGCACCTGGAAGCTCTCGAACATCAGCTCAGCCATCTTCTCTCGGTGGGATGGGGGGTTGAGGGGGGTCTCAGTCAGCAGCACCGGCACCTCGCTGGGCTTCACTCCGAGCTCGTGTTCGTACAGGTACCTCCAGATCTTCTCCATGTTGTCCCAGGATGTCACCACTCCATTTTCCATTGGGTAAGTTAAAGACAAAATGCCCCTTTTGGACTGGGCTTCCTCCCCGACATACCAGTCCCTGTGTTCCATTCCGATCATGACAAAGGTGAATCTGGGGTAGCCCACAATGGTAGGAATAACCGAACGGGGTGCCTGCTCCCCTGACAGCCCAGCCTTGCACTGCCCAGAGCCATTGTCAAAAACCACCACGGGTGCCCCAGCTTCCACCATGCCTGACATTGTGCACAGGATGGGCAGCCCTGCCAGGCACCCAGCAGCGCCAGAGCGTTCTGTCCCTGCATCACAAGAGGGCATGGCACCACCGAGCTCACAAAGCCCACGGTGGCATCTGCAATGGGTGCTTGGGAGGGAAGCTGGGTGTTCACACTTCCCTGATAAATTGCGGCAGAGAATCAATGAATTTTTTCAGGCCCTCAGGCACAGAGGAGGGTCAGCTACAGTAATTGCATTTGCATTGATTTATATTTGGATTCTGTTTGGGGGTTTGCCGGGCTTCAAAAAGAAACATTTTTAATGGGGTTAGAAATAACATGCGATCTAGCTTTAGAATAGAAAAATCCAGATATTGCATAGAGCTCAGAGGGAAGAACCTCCAGCAGAGGAGGTGTGCTGCTCCCCAGGTGACTCCTAGAGAGGCGGTGTGTCAGCTGGGAACCACTGCATCCCTGTGACTGTGAGGAAAGGAAAGGGGAGAAATGGTGAGGCATAGAAGCAGTGCTCCCCTTGGAGCAGATAAGCAGTAAGAGGAGTCAAAGCCCCGGTTACCAATGATTTCATGTTTTATTTCCATGAAGGATTTGTCAGCCAGGAAATGCGCAGCAGCTTTAGCCCCCTTCTGCTCAGTCAGCCCTCGTCAGGGCTTGTTGCTCATGTTTTGCTCTGAAGACACCCACTTGGTCTGACGTTCTCCTTAAGAGCATTTCTGGTGGACGACAGCTGCCCCAAAATCCCCGTAGTCCCTCACGGTGATCCACATTGGTTTGAAGGAGGTCAGGCAGGAGAGGATGGAGGCCCCGACCCACACGCTGTACTTCCTCTCGGGAGGGGCAATGATTTTCACGAGCATGCCCACAGGCACTTGCAGGTGCATCTCCTTCAGGATGCGCTCCTCCAGGCCAGGGAAGAGCGTGGAGCCTCCCGAGAGCAGCACGTTGCCGTACAGATCCCTGCGCACATCGATGTCGCACTTGGTGATGCTGTTGAAGAGCATTTTGTGCACACCAGCTGCTTCAATGCCAACCTTGGCAGGTTCAAAAAGGGTCTCTGGTGCACGAAAGAGCTGGCTGCCTATCTGAATGACGTTGCTGTCAGGTAATCTGTATTCTTTCATGATCTCTTCTGGACTTGCTTTCATTTCCAGAGTGGGGTCTAAAGCCACATAGCACAGCTTCTCTTTGATATCTTTCACAATTTCCCTTTCAGCGGTGCTAACAAAAGAGTATCCGCTCTCCAAAAGGAGCCTCATAAAATACTCAGTGATATCCCGGCCAGCGATATCCAGCCTGGACACAGCATGGGGCAGGCAGTACCCCTCGTAAATGGGGACGGTGTGGGTGACACCATCCCCGCTGTCCAGAACTATGCCGGTGGTGCGAGCGGACGCGTAAAGGGCCAACGCAGCCTGGACTGCCACGTACATGGCGGGCACCATGAAGCCCTCAAACATGATCTCAGTCATTCTTTCCCGGTTCTGCAGGGGGTTGAGGGGGGGTTCTGTGAGCAGCACGGGTCTTTCGCTGGCTTTCACTCTCAGCTCGTAGTCATAGACGTGTCTCCAGATCCTTTCCATGTCATCCCAGGATGTGACGATGCCATGGTCAATGGGATAATTCAAAGTCAGGATCCCTCTTTTGGACTGAGCTTCTTCTCCTACGTAGTACTCTTTCATCCCAGCTCCCAGCATTGCAGATTTAACTCTTGAGCGACCGACGATCGATGTGATAACTGACCTTGGGCCATTGTCACCTGCGATCCCCGCCTTGCACAATCCAGACCCGTTGTCAAAGATTACTGCCGGGACATCCAAAACGCTGGGGTCAAACATTCCTCGCAGAGCTGACAGCCCCCAAAGCAGCTCACTGGCAGCCTTATTCTGGTTTTTTTTTTGGTGTTTTCAGCCTTTTAAAGGGTGGTCACCATTGCCAGGGCAGCCTCCTTGGGGGTGTGCAGGGTGGGGGTGGGCATGTCTGCCCCCAGCTACCTCATAAAGGCCAGTGATAGAATAATGTATTTCCCTGCAAGACGCAGCATTCCAGACACTTCCCCAGAAATGCCTAGGGCAGCTGTGCCACCACTCCAGCCAGGGGAACACCCATTCACCAAGTCCCATCCATAGATCACAGACCATCAAAGGTATCCCCATACTGAGCCTCACAGCACCTGTTTCTCAGAAGGGCAGGTATTGCAAAATACATTTAAGGCAATAATTAAAGGCTTCACACGTACCATGGCTTAGCTACTTACATGTAATTCCAAGAGCTGGTGAAGATTAGGACTCTTGCCTACCTACAGGTGCTAACTGCATTGCTAGTTTGCCTTTGTGCAGAACATCTGCACTGGAAGAAAGTGTTTTTCAGTGAATGCTTTCTGATCTTTTATAGGAAACCTCTGAATAAGACTTTTAAATAGCAGAACTACATTGGGCACTGCCTGTGGCATTCTGAAGTCCTTTTTTCTATCCCCGTTGCTTCATTTAAAGACTATTTTTTGGTAAAAACACAGAAGTGAAAAATAAGCTCTGCCTTTTGCTGGTTTAAGAATCCCCATCAGCTTTAAGCCACACTCATCACCCTGTGTGGTGAGAAGGAATCCCTTCCCCTAATGAATCCCTGTGCTAGGCTGCTCATAAGCCGACCTGCCCACAAACAAAGAGGCACCCAGCTGTCCTTGCACGCTTCCCTTTCCCTTCAGCACTCTGCTGAACTCTTCAATGGAACGTATGGAAAAGGGTTATAAATATCCTGGATCCTCCCAACCGATCCCCATTTCGCCTCTCATTATTTTTTCCTTTTGCTGCAGAACAACATTTCCCACCAAAGGAAGTTTCTGTGCTTACGAATCCAATTGGGTTTGACAATTCAAATCCACTTACAGAGAAAATTTCCTCTACAGAAAAAAAGTCACCCTATAACTTCAGATCGAACCCTTGGCTGCTGCAGTTTAATTGCTTCTCCTTGCGGCTCTTAATCCAGGGCAGCTTCAAAGCCAGGGTGGCTTCTATTAAATTTAATTACTTTTGCTTGCAGCTTGCATGGCAGAGGTGCCAGCTACTAAAGGAAGGTGGTTATGAATCGGAGGCCGATTCCAAACAAAGACATACTTTGAGCAGAAATCTTAAATGCAAGCAAATGATCCCCTTGTACAGCGTTCACACCCCAGATGAACCACTACAGAGGAAAACAAGGGAGCAGCTCAGTGTGTGTTATTTCCATCCTGCCTGGATTCCAGACACGTTGGCGTTAAACGCCACGCTATCCATTTTAGCAATTTCTCTAATCCTCTTAATATTTGTGTACATATATTCCAGCGTGGCACACTTGTTTTCATGCATGCTTCTGTATTAATGTCAACAGGTGTCCTAATCACTTAAGACGCTGCTATATTCATCACACTGGAAGTCCCATTTAGTCCCACATGGCCTGCCTGCGGCTTGCAGGGAAGCACTCCGTTTGGAACATGATGTTTGGTATTAAAACAGGGGAATATTGACTGTGATCATTAAATGGCAGTTGAACCCAGGTGCAGGAATGCTCATCTGTTCCTTCAGGTTGCTTCTGTCATAAATTGCCTTAACAAAGGGTATGTGGCAGTCAACTTTGTTGCTATAGGGTTCGTAACAGAGTGAGTGAAATTGCTGCCTGAGTTCAGCAGAAGCTGTGAGCTGCCCTCACGGATGAAACACTGGGTTGTAAAGACGCAGAGATAGCAAAACATGCGGGTTAGGGGCCACTCCTGCTCACTTTATGTATCAGTGCTGAGCATGTATTTGCACTTACCGGCTCAAGCATCCCTTGTGCTTTGCTGCTTCGTGTCACTGCTGGGCTCCATCCTCCTCCATAGGTCCCCCGTGTGATCCAGGCCAGGCCAGGATGCGCTCCGAAAGGTCCCCATTTCCCTGCAGTAAAACCAGAGGGAGGAGGATCAGCTAACTCAGTCTGTGCCCACACAAACCCCACACGTGTAGCATCTGTAGTGGCAGGAATAAAAACCTAGAAGGGTCACGAGCAGAAGAGAGACGTGAGCATGACCAGGCAGTGGGTGAGAGATGTTCCTCTCCCTGCTTTGCCACGCTGGATTATTTTGGGATCTTCCCCACATTTTCTTTCTTAATTTCCTACAAGCTCAAGGAAGGATTCAGGAAGCAACACAAACCTAATGTTCAGAATACCACCACTTATGGGGGACACACAAGGGAAGGTGTCCACCCTTCTTTGTGCCCTAAAGCCCTCAATTGGTGGCTCAGTGGAAGGCCAGGGAGAGAGTGAAAGGAACCAGGGGCAGAGCGAGCTCCCAGCCAGCAAGAAGCAGTAATCACCATCACAGATGCTTAGCTCTAACAACTCGACAAGACCCCTTTCTTCACATAGGAGCTGTGTTTGATTGCTCCCATACTTGTTTCCATCCAAAATCCCCATTTCGCAAGGTCTTCGTGACACTCCAAATATCCACAACGCTCTTTGAAGTTGAATTTTAATGTGTTTATTGACACCAGTTATGATATTTCAAAACATATGGGCTACAAATTGTTACCATGCACTCCTGGTGTTTACAGTAATCCCCATATTAAAACAAACTCAGCCTTTCCTGATGATTTTATATCTTCTTGCTGACTCACTTGCCTGTGTTTATTTAAACTCCTGTTGAGCTTTTTTCAATATATATATATACATATATATTCAACACTTTTGAAACGCAGAACAACTATCTGCAGGTTTCATATACTTCACAAACGTTTTGCATCCATTTTTATGGGCACCACATGGCCCAAACCCTCCTCTTCAGTCCCCCCTGCAGATCCTTGATGCGCAGCATGGCTTTCCATGCTTGCACCCAGCACTTAACCCTGCACATGCAGCTCAGGCCTGATCATCGAACCATAGCATCATTAAGGTTGGAAAAGACTTCCAGGAGCATCCAGTCCAACACCAACCCAACACCACTGACCCACTGACTGCGTCCCTCAGTGCCACACCTCCACACTGAGCACCTCCAGGGATGGGGACTCTCCCACATGGTAGGGCAGCCGTGCCACTGCCTCAGCACTCCTTTGGAGTAGAAATGTTCCTACTACCCAACCTAACCCTCCCCCAGCACGACTTAAGGCCATTCCCCCTCATCCCAGCAGCTCGGCCAAGAGGTGCCCTCTGAGCTGTGTGTTGGAGGTGGGCTCAGCCTGCAGGAAGGGAAGGGTTTGGAGGAGCCCATAACTGCTCATCCAAAAGGCTTTGGTCAGCTCTTCCTTCCTTTCATCCAACCCATGAGGGCACCTTGGCTGTGCTGACCAACACCAGGAAGAACAGAGTGGAGCCCAACACCATTACTGGCCCCAGGACATTTCCAGGCCCTCTGGAAAGCAGTGCTGAACAGAGGTGTTAATTTTGGCAGTGAGCAAAAGCACCGGGGGAGTAAAATCAATGTTCACTAAATAGAAAAAAGGAATCTAAACAGAGGGAAAACACATTCATTTTCTAATTCCTAAAAGGTATTAAAGGGAGGGAAGTGAAACTGTAAACAAATTATAAAATGTATAAAAAATTACAACTCGTTGCCCATTTAAAGGAGACTTAAATTACTACACTGCTAAATTGGAACAGCTCTGAGGACTCCATCATGCCCCTCTACTCTTTGGACTCACAAAGTCTCGCTGGCATCTCTAGGGGTGCCTGGATTTAATAGTAACATCTAAAATGCTATAAACCCTGCAAGTGATGAACAACTGGGAAGGTGTGGAACCCGCGGGGATTCAGAGTTAATTCAGACAATTTGGAATTCAGCATCTGAGGACTGCTCAGACTTCAGACGCTATTTTCCACATTGGGGGGAAAAAAATAAGAGCTATAGCAAGGAATGATGTAAATTATGCATACATGAAAGTTTTCGGGTTGAAAATTAATACATTTAGAATAAATAGCCGTGGTCATTTGTAAATGAAAAGCCCAGGAAACTGAATCGGGTAACACAATCTCACCAAGCTGAGCTCCAATCACTCAGCCACAAATGAACCTTTCCTGGGGAAATGGCAAAGCTGGGGCCACAGGGAGCTCCTATGGGCTGCCCATGAAGAGTTACAGGAGGAAGGGCACTGCGGCTGGACTTGATGATCTGTGGTTGGGCTTCATCATCTTTACGGTCTTTTCCAACCTGAGCAATTCTATGATTCTGTGGAAGTCCCCTATGCCAGACCAAGGGTGGTGCTCCAGGTCTACCCATACCAGAGCCTTTGCAAAAGGCAGCAGAGACGCTGGGATTTTGAGACAGGAAAAAAAGGGAAAGCAGAGCTCTACCCTTGGAACACTGTTAACTCAGCACTAAACGCATCCTGAGCCGCTCTGGAATCTCATCGCTGCTTTCTATAGCCAAGTGCCATTACTTCTAACTGTATTCTGATGGCTGTTGGGCTTGGGTTTATGCTCAAATTGTTAAAAGCTGCGTCTGAGGTATGAAAGCAACAAGTGGAAAGCATTCCCATGAAGTATGCAAGATCTCTGGAATGGAGCCAGTGGTTTAGGTCAAAACTCAGTCACATGCCCTGCTAGCTGGTCCGGAACATCCTTCACATCCAGCTAAGCAAACAGCGCTGAGAGCCCCGCACCAAGTGCCAGCTCCAGCTGGCATCCTGGTATGCTTCATTCTACAGTTGTTACACTTTTGGAGGTTATGAAAAGTTTACTAATGAGAAACATTTCAGGACGCCGTGCCAGCAATTTGGGCTGAGGGAAGAGCTGTAATGACACGAGCATATATAACTGGTGGAAAGTCTGAAACATCAGCTCTGCGCCTGTAAATCCCAGCAGCTCCGAACGCAGAGAGGAGGCGCACACATTTCTCTTCACTTGTTTACAGTGTGCTATCTAAACATTTAAAACCATTGATGAAATTAAAGACAACTCTCCCCATGTTTTGTTCCTCAGCTATTTGGTCCGTTTTGGTGTGGTTCTTCTGCAAACACGAATCTGATACAGCCAAAGGGAGCACCGAGCAGTCGGGCTTTCTCAGCAAACAGTTTCAGTAACCTACAGGAATCCAACTGACCTTCCCGAATTCTGTGGGATGTAACGCACTGATGTGATTCCTAAGGAAGAACCCCTTGCAAGCAACGCTGGCTGTGCACCAGCACAATGTTCTCGTGTCTCGTATTTGGCAGTCTGGTACTCCCCACGCTTGGATCATTGACCTGAGCCATACCCACGTGCTGCCACCAGTGGTGTCCGCAGCATCTCAAGCGGCAGAAGGAACAGACGTGAGCTGCACCAGATGAGGTGGACGGGGGCTGGAGGAGCTGCAGTGCAGCACTGTGGTATCGGCCCCAGACACAGAGCCCCTGCGGCCGTGGCTGAGTGCCAGAGGAGAGGCAAGGAATCCCTGCACCAGGTTCTCACAACAAAATGATCTGAAGAACTTTCCCAACCGCTGTGCATTTCTCTCTTTCGTTCTCCAAGGCGTCCCTTGGCTGGTGCTCCAGCTGGCATCCAACTGATAGAAAATCAACAAAACCACGGTTCCCATGGGACTGCTAGCAGAATATTCAACGTATCAGAAGAGAAGGCAGAAGTAGTGAAAGTGCAAGCAAAACCTCTGTTCCCATCTTCACTCTAAGACAGTGCTCGGGGGCAGTAGGAGCGCAGAGCAGTGTTTGTCTATCTACCAGTGCTATTCATCACCACGTTGACCATATTTTCTTTGCTTTCCATAACTCTTGGCTTCCCTCATGTCTGGGTGTTTTCTAACCAGCCTAAAGGCAATAAATCAAAGCTGTCAGCATTGGAAGAAAATTAATGTGAGAAGCTGTTCCAAAGGCCACCAGCCTTTTCCCTGCTCTGTGCGCTGTGTTAATCCAGGATTCCTCAATGGCTTTCAATGTTTTGCTATTTTCACAAGGTTTGGAGGCTACAGATGCGTTTTTTTTGAAGGGCAGCTTTGAATCTTATCCCGTAAGGTACCAAATTCCTGGGGTTTCTTCAGATTTCAGAGAGAAGAGAGGGTGCTCAGCGCAGGCCCACGTCTGACCCTGACCCCGGCCAAACCACAAGCAAAGTCCAGATCCAGAGTTGGAACACGTCAGGGGCTGAATGCGGACGTTTGGCTTGGATTTACATGAAGAAAAAGGCCAAATGATTCAAAAACATTCCTGTTCCTATGCCCCGTAGTGATGACACTGGTTGAATTATTCATTGCGAGTTATTTACCCAAAGAATGTGGCTGGCATTTCTGCTGAATAAATTACTTGCAAGTTTTGATTTCTCGTTTCATTACTCACCCTGCTCAGCACCACTCAAACTCCAACCTCTTCATCTCTGAAAGTCTCTTTTTCCGAGTCTGAGAAAAAGAACACTTGGGAAACAACCTTCAGCTGGTGCTGATCTGATACAGCACATACCTCCCTGGGAAAGGACAGCCTGGCACTCACGGCATTTTCTTGGAACCCAGGAAAGCAGTGTTCTTACCCTATTCAGCTGCAGGTGAACTCTGTAACCCTGGGCAAATCACTTGGTTCCCCACACCTCTGGCTGCACGTTTATAAGATGGACACGGTATTTCCCTCTGTGAGATACTGTGAGGCTAGATATGTTGAAGATGATGAATTGCCCCGTTGCTATGGAAACTGGAAAAGCACCTAATGCAGATGGATGAGTTCCGAAATAGTCCAACTGAGTGAAAAGTCACGAGCAATTGAGAACTTCATTAGGGAAAATCTGTTGTGTTGTAATCAGCAGCATTGTGGGTGCTGCTCAACGCCTCCTCTAATAGAAAGTACCACCTTATTAGAAGATCTGTCTCTGAATGGACAGTGGAGGTTTTCCCCTGTATACCTTCAGGCTTTCCCATCTCATGCACCTGATGAGATTTCTCTTCCCCAGCAGCATGGGGCACTGAGGGAGCTCCTCAGGATGGCGTCCCACCAGAGAAAGAGCATTACAACCAGAACAGTGAGTGCACAGAGCAGCCCAGAAGGCTCTGATTGTTTTGCCCAGGTTCTACATAGACATGGAATTTACTTGCTTCTTCCTCAGAACAAGAGAGGGCTTTCAATTGCAGCAGGGCCTACTGACTGAGGGACTGAAAGCCACCGAACTGCTGGCAAAGGAAATGCCAACAATTAAAGCAGCCATCGTGACTCTGGGGCAAGAAATAAATGCCCACGGGGTGATGAGAGACTGAATAAACAAAGCAAACAACATTGTGCTGCACGATGGCACAGAGCAGTGAGTGCAGCTGGCAGCCCAGCCCTACCACACCAGTAACACACCAGTAACACACCAGTAACACACCAGCAGCACAAGGGAAGTGCCCCCAGGCAGCCGTGTGTGTTTGGGTCGGTGCTGTTGTCACAGTCAAGGCCATCCTAACAGCATTTGTTTCTCTGGCAAGAGATGGCCCTGTCTGGGAATCACATGCACCAGAAATTGTTCTGCAGGTATTGTTATTGAAACGGAAGTACCGATGGGGAAATGATGACAGCAGCAGTTGGATGCCGTAATGATGATAACTTTGACCTTGCACTGCACTTTGCAGCCAAGAGGCATATTCCAAACTACCTCCTCCTCACAATACCCTTCCGATAGCATCGTCACCTGCTTCATGATAGTAGAAAGCAATGGAAGATACAGATGTTCTACCGACACCAATATTCCATAGCAATCATTACTGCCCCCAGATCACACACATCACTAAAATGCCGCATGCAACGGTGAATGAGGACAGACAGACTACATCCAGTCTGGAAAGGTGGAGAACCATCAGCCTGCGGTTTCTGAGTGCACTGATAGCTCAGTGCCTGCTGCTCTGTGTGGCTGAGGTCACCCCAGCCCTGTCTCTCTGAGTGCCCAGCAGGAATTCACTGGGCTTTACTGGAACCAGTCTCAGTTTCCCTACACTGTTTGGACAGTAAGCATTCCTATGTGGTTCCATACGATGGCAGTGCTTGGAAATAGTCATATAACTGGGAAAATGAAAAGAAGAAATAGAGATGCAATCCTTTGTTCCAGGTAACGTCTGGGATTGCTCATGCACTGCGTGGGAAGCGCTCCCAGCACACATCCTCCTGCCCACACCTGGCTGAAGGGCTGGGGTGGCACTGCCTGAGTAAAGTCCAGCACGGCTGTAACTCAGCCCCTGCTGACTGGCAAAGAACTTCATCTGCTGTCATTCCGGTGTCAGGTTCCACTTCCTTGTTTACCGAATGTGATGCTATCCTGCAGTACCTGGCCTGCACAAGGGACTCACTGAAATCATTTGACAGCGAAAATAAACAGATGAAAGGCAGTCCTTATGCACACCAAAGGGAGAGTGTGGGACTATCTGTGGGATGATCGCCACGCTGCCCCGCCGGACCCTGGCTCCAAAGCAGAGATGAACTTCAAGTTGCTGCCTCCCGGGCTGCGGGTCAAGAAGCACTTTGCTCCCGTGCCTTGTATTTGATATGCCTGCTGCGTGTCCTCCTGCATTCATAACGCTGAGCGTTTACTGAGTTTTTTCTTCCCAGCCAAGAGATTTTCCTTCCCCAGAAATGCACTTTACCCCTCGCTCCAGGCTGACACATCCACAGCTAGATCTGGCCCAGCAAATCTATGTCAGGAAGGCACTGAATTTCAGGACTAAGAACACGGGGGAGGAAATCTGCTCCAGGATGCGAGGAGTGGAAAGGAAAATCTTCTGTTACACCATTAATAAAACCCAGCATAGCACGGATTTCTTACAGGGGAGTCCTTCATTAAATGCAGCTCAGAAAAAAACTCCGTGGCTTTTTTTTTTTCACTTGTGGGTGTTTTCCTCTAAGAAAACTGCCCTAATTATGGGAGTAATTAAATTATAATGCCTACACCATTGTTTGAATAAGGCAAACTGCCTCACATGCCATTAATGTGCTACTGCCAACAGCAGCCAGGGAACTGCCTCAACAATGGAGAGGATTTTCCAGCTCAGTGTGCGATTTGATCTCTATAAACCTCCCATAACATATACTGTATGGCAGTAAATCATTTATAACGTTATTATCCGCCCATCTGGGATCAGAGTGCAACCACTAAGACAACTCGAGAAATCTGGGCTCCTTTCAGCACTGCATGAATCGGACCTCACCGGTACGGCTTCGTAATTCAGCCGTTCAGCAGCTGGGTCCCACCGCCTGCTTTCCTGCAGCTTCCATCCCAGCACTTCCCCAGCCTCTGGTGTTTCCATTCTGCACCACTGCCGATACTCTCCCTTGCATTTCAAAGCAGTGATTGCTCCGGTGTGGTTGGCTGGTTGTGCTCCAGTTCCTGGTGAGAGAAGGAAGTGTATTGGGAGGAACGATGATCACGTTCTCCAGGGTAGATTTTGACTGTTCTCAGCTTAGGTTGTCACAAGCTAAGACCGGCCGTGAAGGGTTCAGAGACCTTTCCATGCACATTACCTGCTCTTCCTTCTGCATGAACATCAGCCCAACGCTCAGCAGTGACACCAGGCTGCGTCTGCCCCACGGAAAACCAAGGCCTGTTGCCCTGCTGCCAGCGGTGTTCAAGCTGGCATCACAGAGTGCCCTTCAGGCTGTAGGTGGTTGCCTACAGCTTGACCAAAAAATATGTCTGCATGACCTTCTTGGAACGATCTCTGCCAAATTCCACACGGACCAAACACACGGGTGTCCAAACACAAGAAATGATTAATTAAACCAAAATACCACCACTTTACTGGTCACTTAGAGCTTGAACCCACTGGCTGTCACCAGGCCTCTGCAGGCAGATGAGGACAGCCCTGTCCCATAGCATGTCAGAGGGGCAGGGAAAGCTGTGTGACTGGCCATGGTACAGAGAACATGTCACTTCTACTGCATTGGTTTTGTACATTCCCTTCAGAGAAGACCCCTTTTCAATGCAAGCCACAAGACTGAATTTTGCTTGGATAAACACTGAAGGTGACATGAGAAAAGTCCTCCTACAGTGCCCGCAGTGCTCTGGGCAGTGACAGCCATGGCTGTGTGATGAGTCCTTGGGAGCACAGAACCTCTGTTAGGGCAGAAGGAGATCCACCGCTGCTCCCATTGCCAACGTCCCCACTTTGCTGGGCACTGTGCCCTGGCTGAGCACACTGCCCTTCCCTGCCTCGCAAAGCAGAGATGACTGACAAGCCCTCCTTCTCC
>PPHD01003212.1:491-32332 GCA_002909625.1 Bambusicola thoracicus
CCCCCCCCCCCCCCCCCCCCCGGGACCCTTCCCGGTCTCTCCCCGAACAGCGGCACTACGGCCGCTCCCCGCCCCGCTCACGTCGAACAGCGCTCCGCCGTGGCCGCGCTCCCGCAGGCGGTACAGCGCGGGGTTGAGGAAGCCGAGCGGCGGCTGCCCCCGCTGCAGGCGGCGGTCGTTGATGAGCGCCAGCATCCCCGCCACCACCGGCGTCGAGGCCTGGAAGGGAGAAACGCCTCAGCGCCGGGCGGAGCGCGGTCCCGCACCGCCACCCGACGGCCCCGCGCTCACCGAGGTGCCCGACACCCAGGGCAGCGGCAGCCGGTTGGTCACCACCCAGTAGTTGTCTGACAGTGCGGCCAGGTCGGGGTAGGCGCGGCCGCTGCTGTTGTAGTAGGAGCTCGGGGGCAGCTTCGGGGCGGAGCGCAGGAAGGTCCGCACGGCCTCGGCCTGGGGACGCAGCCCGGCTCAGCCGCGGCACCGCTCGGCACCGGGGAGCCCCGCACCCCCTGCCCGCACCTGGTAGTCGGGCATGGGGAAGACGTTGCTGAAGCCGCCGCCGCTGATGTAATCCGTCACTTCTGCCGTCACCAGGAAAGGGTTCTTGAAAGACGTGCCGCCGACGGTGGTCACGTAGGGGCTGAGGACAGGCGGACGCTGCAGCTACCCCGAACCCGACCGCCCCGCAGCGCCCCCAATCCGGGCGGCAGAGAGGAGCCCCGCGGCCGCCCCACCGTTACCTCGAGGCCGGGAAGCTGGGCCGGAAGGTGTGGTTCCCCCCTGGCACCCTCCTGCACCCGGCACCGTCATCACCTGCGGGCAGCCACGTGTGAGGCGGCGGCACCCGCAGTGCGGGGCGCGCAGACGCTCCCGGCCCCGCAGCTCACGCACCCGAAGCAAAGAGCACAGTGAGGCCGCGGGCGGCCGCCTTCATGAACTCCACGTTGACCCGCTGCAGGTAGGCCTGTGACAGGCTGTCCTCGTCGTCCCCGTAGCTGACCGAGTGCACCCAGGGCAGCGCCGACATGTTGCTGAGCAGCAGCAGCCACGCCAGAAAGGGCTCCTGGCTCTCGTGCCGCCCTGTGGGCACAAAGGCACTGCTTCAGGGGGGATCGGGGTCACCGTGCCCCCCCAGCAGCAGCAGCTCTGCCTCCTCCTGTCCCTGCCTGTAAAGTGCACGCAGAGCAACTCAGTTGGATGCTGCCATGAGCTGCTGGGAGCAGCACAGCTGACAGCAGCATGGCAGGAACGGTTCCGGCTGCCCGCAGCTCACAGAAGGGTTGCAGCCAGCAGCTCTCCCTGCTGAGGCCCCTCCTGCCCCTCTCCCCACTCCGTGCGGTGTAGAGCAGAGAATCCCGGCCTCCCTCCTGCCTTGCAGCTGCTCAGAGCCTCTCTGTCCTCTTCCCGCGCTGCAGGCAGCACAGCAGCAGCCTACACGGGGCTCTGTGCACCAACAGACACCACCACCGGGACAGGGCCAGCAGTCCCGGTGCACTCAGCCCCTGGCCATCCTCTAACGTGGACAAACCACACTGATCCACAGCACCAGCACGTATTCCTGCAGTCTGGTTTGCAACCTGCCTCCTTCCAACTGCCCTCCATCCACCCTATGGCAGATCCACGGGCAGGAGGTCAGCTCTCCGCGGAAGGGCAGAGCAGCGAGCTGAATGCCTCACACGGCAATGCCAGGGCAGGGTGTGCAGTGCTGCAGGGTGCTGCAGACGGTGCAAATTCATGTATCCAAAACCAATGGATGACACCTCCCCTAAACGCTGTCAGAGACCCATAGCAGCTCCAGTGCTGGAAGCCCGCATAATATGTCCCCAAAGCAGTTGGGAAACCACAGTACCACGGCCCCTGTGAGGCACCACAGGAGGTGCAACTCACACCAGCTGGACTGTGTGCAGCCCATCACACAGCTGGCAGAGAACGAGTGCTTCCCTGAACTGCTGTGTCACTGCTACATCAAGTAGGACACGTGGAAGCAGACAGAGGGCAAAGCGAGCCCTGGCAGGGGTTCAGTACCTGCATTGCTGAAGACCCACGTGGAGATGTTGGCGCCCGTGCTCATGATGTACTCCACATCCAGGCTGGCCTCCAGCCCAGCCCTGCCCTGGCCCTGGTGCCCAACCACACGGTCAACCTCTGTGCGGTGGGCAAAGCCGCTGCCAAAGAGCTTCATGAACACGGCCAGGTCAGCCTGGTGGAAGTACTGCTCCAGGAACTGGGGGGACACAGAAGGATACCAAGTTCTTTCTCCCGACCTGAGAAGTTGGCTCACTGTGCTCGCAGAGCATTGGCCACAGCTCTGAGCAGCTGCTGAACCCTCCCACGGCACCCTGGGAGCACCGCAGTGGTGCCCCAACTCTGGGGTGTGAGCTGCTGCCCCCTCAGCATCGGGCAGTACCTGGGCACAGGCCTGGCTGTTGTTGGGCAGCACTCCAATGTCTTCTCTCGTCATGTTGTATCGCTTCCGAATGACCGATGGCATCACACCCAGGTGGAAGGCTGCTCTCTGCCCACGGGACTCCATTCCCTCCTTGGCCCAGGCCCTGCTGACCACACTCCTCTCCGCAGGGAACCGGTGCAGGCCCCCCACTGGTCCACAAACAGGGAGAAGGTGCCAGGGTACCGTGCCACGGCAAGACACGGCCCTGCTCCCCCTCCTCACCCTGGCTGGAAGCAGGGCGCGGGGAGCACCCATAGCACACTGCACTCCGTGTCCTCCTGGGCTGCCATTACCCCACCGCTGTGCAGCCACCACTGCCCAGCACGGCGTGCTCTCCTTGTGCCAATGACTGTGGCGCAACGGCTTCCTCGTGGGAGGAGCTTTGACCCATCAGAGGCAGCGGCACAGCCAGACACCTGCACAGCCGCGGCCGCCTGCACAGCCAGCACTGAGCACCCGGTGCCGGGAATGCCAGTGGGAAGCACTGAGGTCACCGCCTGCCTCCTCGGGGGGTGGCCAGAGAACCGCTGTGCTCTGTGCGCTGCGGTGGCCCCGTCCTGGCCAGGCAGCGCTCAGCCTCCCACCTGCATCTCTGAGCAGCCCCGGCGCCCCCGCACCGTACCGAAGTCGATGTGCTCTGCCAGCTCCTCGGGAACGACGTAGGGGTGCGGGGAGCGGATGACGCTGCGCTGCCCCTTCACGTAGCGGTGGAACTCAGCCCCAGGCAGGAGGCGCTCGGCCGTGCTGTAACAGGGACAGCTCACAGCAGGACTCACACACAGCACTGCGCGGTGCAGCCCACACCCTGCTCGCCCTTCCCACTGTCGGAAGGAGCAGGGATGGGCGCTTCTTCCTACCCGCGTGCCTTTGTGAAGCACAGAGTGCCCCCTATACCCGGGCTGAGCACCACAGAAGCCAACTGCAGCCCACCCCAGCCCTCCCTGTGGGGACACCGTGGCTCCAAAAGCGGGCACAAGGAGGCGTGGGGCAGCCCAAGCACCCGTCCCACGCGCACACGCGGCCTGGCACACCCTGGGCCAGCAGGCTGTGGCTCCTCCAGTACCGGGGCTGCACAGAGCAGCCGGCTCTGGGCCACGGAGCCCCATCGGCCAGGAGGGAACGGGGTCACCCCCATCTCCTCCATCTCTCCCGCGCAGGGCTCACCTCACCGGCATGCGGCACTCCAGGAAGTCCAGAGTGGCGACGCTGCGGCAGTCCTCGACGCCGTGGCCCTGCAGCCACTTCAGCACGGCCATGAGCGTGGCCGGGGAGGGCTGCACGACGTCCCGCAGCTGCTCCACGCTCAGGTATTTCCCTGCGGGCGTACGGGGTCAGCGCGCGGTGCAGAGCGCGGCGGGGCGGGTCGGGGCCGGCGGGCGCGCGGCCGTTACCGTAGAGCGGGGAGCGCGGCTCGGACACGGCGCGGACGAGGCGGGTCAGACGCGCGGTGCCGCGCTGCCGGACCGCCAGGGTGAGCTGCACGTCGTGCTCGGGGCTCACGCGGCCGGCGAGGACCCATCCGGGGGGAGGGCTGCGGGAGGGCCGTCAGCGGGGGCAGCGCGGGGGGGGGCACCGCGCCGGCCCGCAGTTCTCAGGACGGCGCTTACCGGAACGGCTGGTCCCGCTCCAGCGCCCGACCCGCGGCGCAACAGCTCCAGGCGGCCGCACACAGCGCCAGCACGGCGGGGAGCGCCCGGCACCTGCGGCGGGCAGAGCTCAGCGGGGCCGATCGGGGACCGACGCTCCGCTCCCCCCACCCCCCCAATCCCGGCCCCGCGCCCCGTTACCCTCGCGCCATCCCGCCACAGCGCCCGGTCACGTGACGGAGCGCATGAGTCCCGGTCACGTGAGGAAGCTGCGGTCACGTGACGGGCGGGCCCCGTCCCCCACCGACGGCGGCGCTGCGGGGCGCGGCTCTGCGTGGGTCGGCGCGGGTTGTGATGGCGGCGGCGGAGCGCCGCCCGACTCGTCCCTCTCCTTGGCCGGGATGCCGCCGTTATGGCCGCGCGAGGCCCCGCGGGGTGCGGGGTTGGCCTAAAGGCTGCTCGAATGGGGCCGGGGGGACCCTGGCGGGGCTGAGGGCTCCGTGCCCGCAACCACTCGGCAGGGACGGGGGCTGTGCCTGCAGGAACCGCTGCGGGGAGGGGGGCGGAAGGCGAAGGCTCCCCACGGTGTCTGCTGCTCGGTGCCCACCCTGCAGCGACGGGCCGGAACCCGGCGTTCGGGCTGCAGGGCTCGCATCCGGGCTGCTCTGCGGGGTCCTGAGCGTCACCCGAGCGTCCGGCGGAGCGGGGAGGCGCGGAGCGCATCTGTGTACCGCACGGCCGGGGGTGCGGCCGCCCCAGCAGCACTGCCGCCACGTGGGGCTGCCCGCAGGGCCCGGGGAGCTGCAGAGTGGGGTGCCCCGGGCGGAGCGGGGAGGGCGGGGATGGAGCGGCGCTCTCACGGGGCTGTGGGAGGGGCAGCGCGAGTCGCAGCCGTGCCGCCGAGCGGTTCGCCGTGTCCCGTCCAGCTGGTGCCGTCAGTGCAGCTGCTTGGCTCCCGGCACCGCTGAGCAGCAGCTCTTGTTTTCCCGGGCTTGTTCTCTTGGATGTTCCCACACCAGGAGCCATCCTAATTAGTATCGCAAAAGCAGGATCGTAATAGTTGTGGATCCCGGGATGGTGGGAAATTCGGGCGCTTTCTGCTGCTGCTGAAGGGAGCTCTGAAAATGGTGCCGTGGAGTTCGTCGCCCTGCCGTGAGCCCCAGGGCAGCCCTCAGAGGGGGGCGTGAGGTGCTGTGACCCCGCCTGCCACCTGGGCTTGGATCACCGAGTCCTCGTCCCAACCACAAGCGCAGATGTGCTGCTTGCAGCAGCTCCAGGAACTCCTCCTTCGTTTCCTGCTTCTGCAGAGCAGTGTCCAAGCCAGGAGGAGATGGATGGACAATGGGAAAACCACCTGGGCTGGGCTGCCATCTCTCCCACGCCGGAGCCGCAGTGTGGCTGTCCAGAGCAGCAGCTGCAGAAGGCAGAGGCACTTTGTGCTGAGAGCGTCTCGAGGTGCCCCTGAAGTGGTGGCTGCTGAGTGGGGCGGGAGGAGCTGTAGCAGTCCCACCTTTGCCTCCTGCCCTCAGCCCCGTTGTGCAGGCAGTGCCATTCCAGCCACATCAGCTGTGCAACTCACGGTGCCACATGCGCAGATGTGATGCAGGCCTTGGCTCTGCTCCCTCTGGGTGAAACAAGGCTGTTGAGGCAGTCGGTGGGGCTGAAGCGCAGCCCTTCCTGTTCACAGAGCAGCATTCAGCATCTCACTGACGCTGGAAATCCACCCACGTTCCTCAGCCCCTGTTTGGCCTCTGAGGTGCTTCCCCGGCCACCTGGAGGACGGCTCTCCTGTCCCATAGGAATCCACTGCTCCGTACCCACTTTCTGCAGGACACCGGTGCTCCCCTTTGGGTGTTGCCCATAGCGTGAGTGTCTGCGCAGAGCCCTCGGGCATTTCTGGTGCCTGCAATTGGAAACACATGTGGGGCCACTCAGAGTTTCCATGCAGGCAGCACGGTGTGGTTTGCAGCAGCTGGAGTTGGTTGCCCGCCCAAAGTCGTGCAGTTGCAGCCTGTGGGGCTGGGGGGAAAAGCAGGGGTGTGGGGGGGCAGGAAGGGGCTGGACACGGCGGGTGCAGCTTTGAGGGGACGCGGGACCCAACGCAGCAGGGAGGGTCAAGGGCTCCGCTGAGCCCCATCTCCAGCCTTGTCCATGGGAAGAGCTCCCTGCTGTGCTGTGGAAAAGCTCCCGAACCACGCAGGACAGCCGCCCACCTGGGCTGAATGCTGCTGTCACTGTGTGAATCATAGAAGGGGTGAAGGGGTGTCCTGGAGGGAGGTGCCCCGCATATGCTTGGGGCATCCGGGGAGGTGCAGCAGACCACGATCCCCATTCCAGGCCATGTCTGGCTGCTCCCGGGTGCACAGCATCCCCGCGCCCATCCCCAGCCTGGCTCACCCCTCCCCTCGCCCACGTGTGGCCCTCTTCCCTGCTGGCTCCCGGCCCCCCCTGGTCTGCGGGGCCCCAACCGAGGACTGCAGCTGCAGGGAATGGACGTGCTGCTGCCCAGTGCTGCTGCCTGGTGCTGACATGCGTTGGCCAAAGTGCTGCAGCCCATCCGGCCGTCAGCTTGGGGCAGGGCTGTAAGTGGGATGAGATTTGCAGGAGATTATTTCCCGGCGCTGTCTGGCCAGCAAAGATTAGGATGTTCTGGCACAGCTAATGACTAACAAGCATCTGCTGTCAGGGCTGCGGCAGGCTGGGATGGGAGAACCCGAGCAGCCAGCAGAGCTGCCAGGATGTCCCAGGTGGGGCCGTGCCCGCCCCCAGGGTGCCGGAGCTGCCATTCCTATGAGTGAAGCTGGTCGGGATTAACTATGGTTGGGCAATGCGGGGGAACGTCCCGAGTCACCCTCAGCCACAGCCCTGGCATCGCGCTTATAACGTCAGGGAGGTGGAGGTGCTGGGTTTTGTGATTAAAGCAGCACGGAGGAGCAGCGGCAGGCGGGGAACGCTGATAGACCACACAGGGGGGACGGGTCTGCGCAGGGCTGTGACAGCAGGGATCACAACGGCTGGAGGTGGCGCCCACCAAAGTGAGTGCAGGCGTGGTTGTCCTGATAAACAGATAGCAGTACTGCCGAGCATGCAGGCACGCCCCGAGAGGCACCTTTTAGGGTCACACGGGACTTATGGGATGTGAGAAAAGAGGGGGATCAGTGCAGCTTGGAAAGGGAAAAAAAAAGCGTGAAAACAAGGAAAAGAGGATAAAAGCAGCTGTAAATGGATTGATGGTCGGCACATTTGTTGGGCTGTACCCTGCATTGGGCAGCAGCACAGCCTGCCCTATCTGCTCCTTAAACCCCACTGCGAAATATTTTCCCGGGGCTCTATTCTGTGTGCTTGTGTGTCCACGGAAGCTGTGTCAGCAGCTACAGCTGCATCACATGTCCCGGGACAGGCAGTGCCAGCCTCTTAGCAGGTGGATGCAGGGTGTCCGTGCGTGTCCTTCCCGGCAGTCTCATTCTGGGCTGGGCAGCACGCCTGGGGTAAGCAGCAGCAGGGAGCAGCAGGGAGGGAGCGGGGCGGCCCCGCATGGCTGCCAGAGAACACAGTCCGGGGGCAGCTGAGCCCCCCAGGGGTGCCCGCGTGTGCTGTGCAGGAGAACCGCGGGTGAGAGTACCCAAACGCCAGCTGGAGTGGGGCCGTGCCTCGAGGGTCCGTATGCTGGGTCCGTATATCCTCAGCTGAACTACCTTCATTATGGTACTGAACATCACACCCACGGGTGAAAAAGACTCCTGCCCAAGTGAAGGCCCCTCCCTGAGCACATTTGATAGCAGAAGTGCAGAGTCAGTATTGTTACAATGGTATGTCAATCACTGACCACCCATCGGCGGCGGGATAGGCTGGAAGTTACCAACTCTGTGTCTGTTGTGTATAAATATGGCACATAGTTCCATTTGGTGCGCTGGGTTTGTGGGAAACCACTGCACAGCCATGCGTGGGCAATCCTGGCATAAACAATCGATGGCTGCTCTCAGTGTATGATTATGGATTGTGCACGCGGGGCGACAAAAGCTGCTTCTGGACAACACGACCTGCATGCATGGAGTGGTGCAGCCTCACCTGCCGGGCTTGGCAGCCACTAAGAGAAAATCCTGCAAGATGCAGCTGCTGAGAGGAGACGTGCACGGCGCAGCCACGAGGGGAGGAGATGCTCCTGGTGCGGCTGTGCGTGCAGATGTGGGCATCTTGGAGAGGGCAGCAGCCAAGCCTGCATGTGTGCAGCGATGCAGGGGCAGGTACAGCTGCAGCACACCTTGCTGGAGAAGCTGGGCATCCAGACCGGGCCCACGGTGTGTGTGTGTGCAGTCTGTCTGCATCCTCTGTTGTGCTGAAGTCTGAAATTGCTGCATGCTCTCTCTTGGCCAAGGTAGCTGGGCTGGGCAGGGGGGATCCCGGAGCTGCCAGCTCCCAGGACACAGAGCAGCACTGCGCAGCCTCTGTGCCCCCAGCAGTCCCAGCTCTGCCACATGGTTCTGGGGACAGGCCCGCAGCACATTGCTGGGGTCCCCAGCGCTGCCTCCCATCCACCAGCCCTGACAGGGCTTCTCCCCAGCACCTGTAGGGCCACGGTGCCAGCACCGCATACACCCAGAGCAGCAGTGCTGATGCTGATCGAGGCCAGGTCCTGGGCAACCTGACATAGCTGTGGACGTCCCCGTTCATGGCAGGGGAGTTGGACCGGATGACCTTTAAAGGTCCCTTCCAGCTCGGAGGATTCTATGATTCTCGCAGTTGAGCTCTGTACAAACAAGTGTGGTTTATTAAGGCATTTCTTTGAGAAGTTGGCACTTGGGTCCAGGCTGTGCTGGAGCAGCCCGGTGTGCGGGCCGACAAGCAGCGCCCAATACATGCAGCTCAGCGAGACACGATACAAAAGTACAAACAAAGTAGAAAACAGGAATCATAGTACAATGTGTAAAAATAAATAACTGGAGGCTTGGCTCCTGGCTGGGCTCAGCAGCACATGGCTGGAACCCCCACACCAAAGCGGGGCCATGTGTCTGACCCTACCCTATGTGGCATGCAGGGGTGACCCATCCCAACATGCAGAGAGGAGTGGGGCTGCTCAGCCACCCCGGCGCCGCGCAGGGCTCGTGCAGCCCCTCAGGGTGCCTCTGGGCCACCCCTGTGCTGAGCAAAGTGGAAGACATCCTCCCCTCGCAGAGCCACCTCAGCTCCCCATGGGCCTCAGGTGTGGCCCCACGGCCTCCCCGGTGCCACCTGATTCTGGCCCTCTGTTGTCAGCCCAGGGCAGCTCCCAGGGCTGCCAGCATCGGGGACCTGTGGGCATCACGGGGACCTGGGGTCTGGGGGCAGCGTGGTGCTGGGGTGCAGGGCTGTGCTGAGACCTGTGGTGTGCAGAGACGGGGCTGCAGGCACAGGTGCTTCTGAGTAGGATGCACAGGGGCAGTGGGCAAAAGTGGTGGTTTTTGGCTGCTGTGATAAATACTTGGGGCTGGGGTGACCAATGAGGGTGCAGCCAATGGTGCACACAGGCTTCGCACTTCAGGCTATGGAGTGGGTCTAGGAAAAGTGTAATAGGAAGGAAATTCCAAAATTCCGAAAGCAGCCCCAGATCCCCTTCTCAGACAGCTGGGAGTCCTCCCAGGCTGTGCATTTGGGGCTGCTCAGCTCCTGATCCTCACCCTGCACCTGTAGCTGTGTATGGGTCACAGCACCCCGAGCACCCAGGGCTGCAGCGCCTGGCACAAGGACAGCACTCCCAGGGCCGTGCCATGTGCTGGGGGCTGAGGTGAGCGCTGCGCGGGGCTGACATCAGCTGTGAGCTCATAGACACCAGCTGCAAACAGTGCTGGTGTGAGGATGGGGACCAGCCCCAACGATGTGTGGCTCTGCCTATTCCCACAGTGTGACATGAAGGAGCAGTGGACACAGGGGCTGGGGATTCTGGCAGCCACCCATGCTGCAGAGGTGGCCCCGGTTTCCCAGGTCGTCCTGGTGAGCACTGCAGGCTCCTGGGGAGCCCTGCTGCCCGCATCCCACACTGCATCAGGACAAGATGCTGGCTGCCACCGCATCAGCCTCAGGCCACATGGCTTTTTGGGGTACCCCCACCCATGCTCCCCTGCAGCTGCAGGCTGGTCACCAGGCCAGGGGCAGACAGTGAGAGGACGTCACAGGGCAGCTGTGCCGGTGTCCTTCCTGGGGCCGGGCTATCCCTGGGTTGGCTAATGCAGTTCTGGCATTGCTTCTCCTGCCAGCAGTGCTGCCAGCCTGGTACGTGGGCAGTGCCTGTGCCCGATGCCAGCCTGCAGCCCCAGAGGGCAGCCATGCAGCCAAGTCCCAAGGCCCACAGCCCTGGGACGGTGAGCCCTTAGGTGGGGCAGATGCAGTGGTGGGAGATGGAGGGGCCTGTGAGACCCTAACAGATCACCTTTCCCCTCACCAGCCGTGGACAGGCGAGCAGAAAATGGGCACTGCCTTCTCCTCCCTGTCCAGCTAGGCCTGGGAGGTGTTTCAGACGATCAGCAAGCAGGGTCAGCCACGCTGCTTCCCAGAGACCTGCAGGCTGCTGCAGCCGTGCCAGCTGAGCAGTGAGTGGCCCTGTGAGTCCCACGGGGACAGGGCCAGCAGGGACGGGGCAGCCCTCACTGCATCTGGCCTGCTGCATGGCTCGGGCAGCTGGCAGGGATAGAGCAGGGGCCACAGGTGGCAGCGCTCGGACCCAGCCGGGCAGGGAGCAGTGAGCAGAGAGCTCCCAGCCCCTCTCAGAGCACGGAGTACCACAAAGCAGCAGCGTGCCAGGCGCTGGCCTGGGACACCACGAGCAGTACAAGGAACCATGCCTTGGGGTGCCGGCGCTGGGCTCAGCAGTCCGCAGGGCATCAAAACGAGCATTGAATCTGCCAGACCACAGGGAGCGACAGGAGTCAGCAGTCCCAAAGCACACGGGAACCCACAGCACGTGGGGCCCTGGAATGGGCAAGGTGCCGGGAAAGCCAAACCAGTACCGTGCCGAGCAGCCCTCGGCTTGGCCCCGCTCTTGGCCCCGTGTCTGCAAGGGAGGGCGGGGAAGTCTGTGGGCCCAGGCCTAAATCCTGAGCTCGGCCTCCTCAGAGGGCTCCAGTGAGTGCTCGGCGCTGATGGTGGAGGCGGATGGCCCCTGTGAGATGCCGAAGGGGGAGACCACGGGGGAGCGGGCGGCCAGCGGGGACAGCGAGGGGGAGAAACTGGGCGACATGGCAGAGGACGAGATGGAGCCCTCGTGGCTGATGGGCGAGCGGCGCAGCGACGACGGGTGCGGGAAGGTCCTGCCTGCTGGCGGCTTGGGGGGCACGGACTTGGCGCCCGGGTGGGCCACGGAAGTGATGAGGGGCGGGGGGTCGATGCGGGGCTTGGGCTCCGCCTTGGGCTTGGTCGGGAAGGGCTTGCGCAGGGAGCTCTCATCCTTGAGGCGGGCGATCTCTGTGAAGACGCTGGCCAGCGGCTGGAACTGGGGGCACCAGTTCAGCAGGTAATCCCAATTGTAGCTGCCGCGGAGCTCCTCGTCGCTGGCCACGATGGCGGTGAGCGAGCCTTCCACAGAGGGCTTGCCGTCCTCTGGGAAGGTATAGTCCTGGGGCTGGGAGGAGACGCTGAGGCCGCAGCGCACGCCCAGAAAGGCGCTGCCTCCTCCATCCTCGCGGTACAGCTGCGACGTGGGCCCCGGCAGCAGCAGCCCAGAGCCCTTCTTGCTCTTGAACCACTGGGAGCTCTCCAGGGCGGCCGGCTCGCAGGAGATGTCGGACAGCTGGTCGGCGTCCTGCTGGATGCCGGAGTCGGGGCCGCGGGCCGAAATGTGCTCCTGCATGGATGCTGTGATGCTGGCCACGCGCGGGTACTCGTTGATCATCCGGATCTCGTCGTCCTCAGCTGCCTCAGCGGAGCCTCTGCCACTGGAGTGAGAGGGGTCCAGAGAGCCGCCCCGCGTGTAGGGCCCCGCCGGCTCCCCCCCGTACCCTGGCAGCGCTTGGTGATAGATGTGCTCAGCCCCGGGGAGTGCTGGCTCCTCGTGGCCCAGCTTTTGCAGAGAGCTGCTCTGCACGTGGGCCAGGGGCCGGTCCCCCTCCGTCTTCTCGTGGCCCCGGCGGTGACGGGAGCGGACCAGCGCCAGCACGATGGCCACAGCAGCCAGCACGACCACGACCCCCAGCGAGGCAGCCACGGCCACCAGCAGCAGGTTGAGATCTGGAGCCAGGCCGAAGGAGGTGTGCGTGACGTCGATGGTGACCTGCGCGGAGGCTGAACGGGAGGCTGGCAGCGGGCTGCGCGCCTGCACCTCGAAGCTCATCTCACGGGGCTCCCTCTTGGTGCGCCCGGCCCCGGCCTGGGGCTGGCTGTCCACCCGCAGGTAGATGGTGCCCGTAGTTTGGTTGATGGCAAAGTACGGCGAGGGCTTGGCCAGGCTGTACAGCACAACGCCGTCAGCCCCCTCGTCCTCATCTGTTGCCAGGACCCGCCCAATGCTCTGCCCTTTTTGGGCACCCTCAGGGACCTCAAAGCTGAAGGAGGGGCTCAGGAAGATGGGGTCGTACTCATCCTCCCCGGTCACCAGCACCCGCACGGTCACCGTAGCAGAGGCGTTGCCGGCATCTGTGGCCCTGACGAGGAGCTGGAAGGCTTTGGCTCGCTCATAGTCGAAGGTGAGCCGGGAACGGAGCTCCCCGGAGCTGCTGTTGATGGCGAAGGCGTCTCGGCCCTCCGCCACGCCAGGCCCCCCCGCCGGCTGCTCCAGCACTGCATACTGCAGCTCCCCAAACACACCAGTGTCCGTGTCGATGGCACGCAGGGTGGTCACAAGTGTGCCCGGAGGCAGGTTCTCCCGCATGCTGGCACTCAGCACCTCCACTGGGAAGTACGGCTTGTTGTCATTGACATCCTTCACCTCGATGGCTACAGGCACCAGAGCAAAGTGCCCGCCTGGCACATCTGTGGCCTGCACCACAAGAGCATGGGATGCCCGCGTCTCCCGGTCCAGGGGCCGTGCCAGGCACAGGGCGCCTGTGCTCTCGTGGATCTGGAAGAGCCCGTGCTGGTCACCCGAGCTGATGCTGTAGTGAACGTGGCCGCGGGGCCCCGAGTCGGCATCGTGGGCCATCACACGGAGCAGCTCTGTGCCGGGAGGCGTGCTCTCACTCACTGCTATGCGGTACTCAGCTCGGGCGAACACAGGCGGGTTGTCATTGACGTCCTGCACGGTGATGAGCACAGGCACCGTGGTGCTGCGCTGCGGCAGGCCCCGGTCCAAGGCAGCCACAGTGAGATTGTAGACTGGGATGGCCTCAAAATCTAAGGGCTCCACAAGCACCAACGCGCCCTGTGTGCGGAGCTGCCCACCTGCCCAGGCCACCCGGCTCTCCACCTGGAAGGCATTGCCACCGTTGCCGCTGACAATGGTGTAGTCGAAGCCGGCGTTCTCTCGGGAGAGGTCGGCATCACCGGCGTCCAGCGTCAGCACAGTGGTTCCTGGCCGCAGGTCCTCAGGGATGCTGGCATTGTAGTGTGGCACCTGGAAGATGGGGCTGTGGTCATTCACATCAAGCACCTGAAGCTGAACCGTGGCCCAAGATGAGAGGCTGGGGGAGCCGCGGTCACGGGCCTCCACCACCAGTTCCAGGGTGGGCTGGTTGGCATCAAATTCCACTGGTCGGATGGTGAACAGGGTCCCTGTGAGGGCACAAAGACAGAGTCAGCATGGAGGGCCAGCAGGGAGCCGGGCAGGGTGTTAGGGTTATTGGCTGGAGGGACAGGCATGCGGGATGCCGTGGTGGTGGGGTGTGGTGGCCACAGTGCCACGTCTGCTTCCCTGGCCACTGCAGGCCTGGTCAGGAGGGGCACGAGGGCCCCTTCCTCTGCAGGAGCTGCCGGAGCAACCCACAGCGTGAGCCCCCCCGTAGAGATGGCCCCACACACCATTGTTGGGGTCAATTGCAACGTCAAGGCTGGGTACGGCCAGGTGGAAGGTGATGTCCCCGTTGCTGCCCGAGTCCATGTCAGTGGCGCTCATGGTGAGAAGGATGCTTCCTGCAGGGGTGTGTTCCGGCAGCGTCACCTGGAAGAGGAGGAAGCTCTGGTCAGCACTGGGTCTTCATGTGGGCACTGTCGCCATTCTCTTGCAGCTGGACAGCGGGGCTGGGAGAAAGCCTGGAGCTGGCTAGGGCAGCCATGGCCGGAGTAAGCCAGTGCAATGCTAGCCAAGGCCTTCCCCACCTCTGCACAAAGGCGGCACCTGAAGGCACCCATCCCACATGCATAGCACACAGGCTCATCTGTGTGACATCTGAGCTACTAGAGTATCCAGGTACTGATCTTTTTCTCTGCTGATCCCAGTGCCACGTGCTTGGTTTCAGCCTTCTGACCACTGGGATGTGGACGAGGCCCAGAAGGACACGGACCAGGATAGGCTCAAATCCATCCTCAAAGTGATCTCTGTGCCCCATAAGGCCAGAAGAGCCAGGCAGGGTGCAAGGGCAGCAGCAGAGCTTGTGCAGGTCAGCCAGCGTTGTCTGGTACACGTGTGCTCACGAGTGAGTATGGGCAGTACCTGGTAGAAGGGCTGGCTGAAGGCTGGTGCGTTGTCATTCATGTCCTCCACGATGACGGTGAGGTTGGCCTCGGTCTCGTGGCGGGTGTCGGAGGCTCGCAGTGTGAGGCTGTAGTGGCTGCGCTGCTCATAGTCCAGCGGCCCCGTCAGGGCAATGCGTCCCCCGTAGCGCAGCACGCTGAACGTACCCACAGCATCACCATCCAGCACGAGGGTGTAGGAGAGCGCTGGGCCCGAGTCCACATCGTTCCCTGTCAGCTGGGCTATCTGGGTGCCAAGCAGCATGTCTGTGGAGAGGTGAGGCGTGAGCCAGCATCCCCTTCTCCTCAGAGGCACTGGCTCACGTGGTGGGAAACCTGAGCACTGGGGACAGCAGGGAGATGCTGGTGGTGAAGGGGCAGGTCCTGGGAGTCAGGCAGGGGGACGAGGCATGAATGCCAAGGGCAGGAAGCTGGCAGGGCAGGGATGTGCAACCAGAGTCCCCGTGGTCTGGGACCATGGAGGAGCTGAGTTCAGCTGGCTCCCTCAAGACACACAGCTGGCACCAGGATGTCACAGATGGGGCAATGCTGGAGGGCTCAGTGAAGCTCAAAGGGCCAGCCCTTGGCAAGGGAACAGGCCTGCTGGGGGCTTCTCTCCCAGCCAGAGGTGTCCACCACAACTCAGTTCCTGCTATTAGTGACACATCACCTCACAGGGCTGAGAAGCACTTACTTTCTGGGACCCGCACCTCCCAGGGAAATGGGATGGTGGGGCTGTTGTCATTGATGTCCATCACCACCACTGTCAGCGTAGCAGAGCCTACGAGAGGGGGCATCCCTCTGTCCATTGCTGTTACCACCAAACTGCAGGAAAGCACAAAGGCACAGCATGAGGGTCACAACTGCATGTCAGGAGCAGTGTGTGCACACAGCATCTGGAACAGGACACTGCACATATGCACAGGTTGGAGCATGTAGTAAAACTGTGCACAGAATCTGGAGTGAATGGGGCAACGGATGTGTACAGAGCATCTGGAGTGGGTCAATGGATGTGCACCTATCAAGAGCATAGGATGCACATCTGGGTGTGTATTCAGAGGGCAGTGGGTTTTTGTTCAGCACCTAGAGCATATGAGCAGGCCGCGCATGTGGGCACAAGTGTCTGGAGCATCTGGTAGGCAGTGGATTAATGCACAGACATGGCATGTACACAGGCACAGTTGGGGGCTTTTGCAAGGGGAGGGCAGTGGATGCACCCATAGAGTTTTCAGTCTGTGAAAGGGGCAGGAGTTTGGGATGTGTATGGGAGAAGAGCTGGGCAGAGCAAGTGGGGTGAGCAGGGGACAGATGGCAGCATTTGGGGCATGTTTGGGAACTAGGGAACACATGGAGCCTCAGCTTCTATGGGGCAGTGATGGGTGTGTGAATGGAATGAATACCCTTGGTATTCCCATGCTTTAGAAAAGGGGAGGTAGATGTGGAGCAGTGAAGCGTGGATATGGCAAAGGAAATGAGGTCTGGGTGGGGTGGTAGAAGTTACTCTCTGTATCTGGGCCATGTTCGTGTACAGAGGTGGAGGAGGACATAAACTCAGCATACATAGCTGTGGTTAAACTGACTGGAGGATTAAAGGACATGTACGTGTGGTGAGGGACCCAGAGGACTTGGACTGAATGCAGGGGGATTTGCAAGAGGGTTGAGGTGGATGCAGAGCTGCTGGGGGACACGTGGTAGGGCAGGAGGGTGCAGTGTGTGGGAGTGGGCAGAAACTGAACAGATCTAACCTGTATTAAACAGGCAGGAAAGGAAATGGATGCAAGTGAAGAGTCCACTGCCCCCTCCAAAGTCTGCTCAGATTTGCAAAGCCCAGGCTGAACGGAGCTCGGGCTCTCCTCACGGCCATCTGTCATGCCCTCATTTGATACCCAGGTTACCACTTAGTCCAGGATCCTGCTGTTCGGCAACAGCTTGGTGTGGCACCAAACAGTAAAGCATCCTCTGCAACCCTGGGGATGCCACTCCTATGTCCCTTTCACAGCTATGGTACGAGTTGGTCCGGCTCTACTCACCGGGTCTGGGACCAGATCTCCCTGTCCAGGATGGCAGCAGTCGTGATCGTGCCGGTCTGAGGATCGATGTGGTATAAGCCTGTCATCGGCAGGGACTGGTTGATGGCGTAAGTCACCTGCCCATTCATTCCCTGGTCCAGATCATCTGCTAGGACCTGCAAAGCCATAGGAGGGATTCAGCAGTGCAGTCTGGAGCCTTGTAAGCAACTGATCTCCAAAGCCAGACATATGGATCCACAGATGCCAGCCTTAAGCACAGCCCCCACCTCCTCCTTCTGACAGAGGCAGCCAGGGGAACCGCTGTCCCTGTTTGTGCCCCCAGTGCTACCTGGATAACCGGGGAGTCATAGCTCTGGGACTCCCAGATGAATGCCACGTAGTTCTGCAGCTGGAAGCGTGGCAAGTTGTCATTCACATCTTGCAGGTTGAGGTTTATGGCCATAAAGCCGAAGGAAGCCGTTGTCTCTGCCTGCACCACAAGGCGCAGCCGGGGGCTGGCCTCAAAATCCAGGCTGCTGGAGTCCTGAACTGAGATGGCACCTGGAGAGACAGCAGGGTGGGGGGAGAAGGGGCAAGTGGTGCACCAGCACGCCCAGCCCTCACCTCTCTTGTTCCCTTGCACTTAGTCCATCCCCTGTCAGTCTACCCATTCTCAAATAGAAGAAGCATACTGAGCTTCCTTCAAACCAAAAGCCTTCTCATGAGCCACAGTGAGAGGCTCTGCTGATAAATTCTGCACAGTGCTCAGGACAGACACCTTACATTAACACTAAAGCATGCAAGTCTTCCCAGTGGGGACATCATCTGGCATAGAATCATAGAATCCTTAGAGTTGGAAGGGGCCTTTAAAGGCCATCCAGTCCAACTGCCCTGCACTGCACAGGGACACCACAGCTACATCAGGTTGCCCAGGGCCTGATCCAACTCCACCTGCAAAGTCTCCAGAGATGGGGCATCCACCACAGCACTGGGTAACCTGCTCAGTGCCTCACCATCCTCACTGCAAAAGATTTTTTCCTTATATCTAACCTAAATCTGCCCTCCCTGAGCTTGAAATGGCCAGTTTAGATGAGAACTGCCCCATGTCGAGCCCCATACTGCAGAGCTAGCTCATCAAGCCCTAGCCTAAAGTCAGCTGTCTGCACCATTTGTCTAGTCTGAATCCATACAAAGAGACTGAAGGGCTGCAAACAGTTCTCCTGCAAGGGGCCTGAGGACACACATCCACATAAGCATGGGCTCTGGCAATGACACATTGCTGTCCCGGTTGCCCAAGGAGGCTGTGGATGCCCCATCCATCCCTGCAGGCATTCAAGGCCAGGCTGGATGTGGCTCTGGGCAGCCTGGGCTGCTGGTTGGTGAGCCTGCACATAGTTGGGGTTGGAGCTGGATGAGCACTGTGGTCCTTTTCAACCCAGGCCATGCTATGGTTCTGTGGTAAGACCATGATCAGCCCTAGATAATTAGTGCATTGGGCAGTCAGCAATAGCATGAAGTTCAACATAGGAAAACGTCAGGTTCTGCACCTGGGATGCAGTGACGTTGGATGCAGGCACAGTATGGACAGCAGCTCTGCAGGAAGGAACCTGGGGCTGTTGGTGACTGCAGGCTCAGTGTGAGCCAGCAGCGTGCCCAGGCAGCCCAAACTGTATTCGGGGGTGCATTAAGCAAAGCACAGCCAGACGGTCAAAAGAAGTGATCCTCTGCTATATTTAGCACTCACCTTGACTACTGTGTGCAGTTCTGGGCTGCACAATATAAAAGCATGCCAAGTTACATGAAAGCATCCAGGTGAGGGCAACAAAAAGGACTGGAAGTTAAGGGGAGAGGCAGGGTGCACAGAGCTGGGCATTAGGAACCATCTCTGTATCACGAGGCTGGTCAGACACTGGATCGGGCTTCATGGAGAGATGGTCGATGCCTGCTGGTGTTCAGGAGGCCTCAGATAATGCCTCAATAATAAGCTCTAACTTTTGTTTATCCCTGAGGTGGGCAGGGATTTGGATTCAGTGGTCTTTATAGTTCCCTTCTGTTCCGTTCTATGCTATGCTATGCTATTCCATACTAATGATGGCAGCATTCCCAGGGATGCATCCAAACATAACGAGAAGGAACCGGCTCGTTGTTGCAGCACATCTTAAAGCCAAAGGCACCGTGTGCCACTGCTGGCAGCCGGGGAGCCACACTGAGCTGCCCTGTGCCTGCCCCATCTTCATGGTGTTCCAGAACCCGCTTTCAGTCACAGTGTGCAGCCCACTGCCCAAGGAGAAAGCAGAGATGTGCTTCCCAGGCAGACAAACGAGACTTGAGAAGGGAGAAGTCCTGTGTGCTGGGCACTGTGGTGGAGGAAATATTTCTTTGCTGAGATGAAGTGCCACAGCCACTGAGGCACAGCCAGGGCACGTCCAGGGCGGCTGGGGAACTGCTGGCAGACAGCCCAAGCAGAGACATGCAGGGATCTGACAGGACGGGGATCACAGGGACGTGGCAGGGGATATTCTGTGACACCACTGAGCTGGGGCTCTTCAGCTTGGAGGAGACTGAGGGGTGACCTCACTGATGTTTATAGATGTGTAAAGGGTGAGTGCCAGGAGGATGGAGCCAGGCTCTTCTCAGTGACATCCAGAGACAGGACGACGGGCAGTGGGTGCAAACTGGAACAGAGAAGCTTCTACATAAATACGGGGAAAAACTTCACGGTGAGGGTGAGAGAACACTGAAATGGGCTGCCCAGAGGGGCTGTGGGGACTCCTTTTCTGGAGCCATTCAAAACCCTCCTGGCTGTGTTCCTGTGAGACCAGATCTGGGTGTTCCTGTGTGATCTGCGCTGGGTGTTCCTGCTCCAGCAGGGGGATTGGACCTGATGATCCTTCGAGGTCCCTTCCAATCCGACATGCTGTGATTCTGTGACTGCTGGACTATGAACCAGCACTCTTTCAACTTGCCACCCCACCAGCCCCTCCTGCACTTCAAACAGCAGCTCCAGTGCAGCTCCGCTTCTCACTTCTGAACGCAGCATCAGGCAGGCAGACTGCCATGGCAGTGTGTGAAGTCCCTCACAGGCAGTCCCTGAGACTGAGAACACACAGCGGACCACCCCTGGGTGCAGCTGCTCTCCACAAAGACCTCTGTGAATCTGACTGAATTTCCTGCATCTGCCCTTTCTTTGTCTCTGGGTTTCAGGAACTGCTCAGTGGCAGCTGCCGAGCTCTGGCTGGAGCTGGGGTGACTTTCCAGGAGTGACAGAAGCATTGCAATGAGGCACACTGGGAGGTAGAACCCAGCACTCTGGGCAGGCAGGGTGCAGGCAGGGTGCAGGCAGGGTGCAGGCAGGCCTGGGGGTTCAGCTCAGTGTGGTGCTGACTGCAGCAGGAAGTCTGCAGGTGTAGCTCAGCTTCCTCAGGGCTAAGGTTACACACTGATGTGAGGCTGGGACAGCTCTTATGAGGCGCTGTCACCTGGTCTGGCCTCTTCCTCATGATCCCAGTGTCCAGAGGCCTCTTCACAGCAGCAGCACAGGGTAGTGAGTGGCTTGCAATGACAGCAAGGTGACCATACTGCTGCTGAAGGGACACGCGATGACAGTCACTGTGGCTGGCAGCTGTTAATAAGGGTGCTAATGGTCTGCATGCCATGCCATACTGCAAGTGGCTCACAGGCACAGTGGCCATGGGCTCAAGCACAAGCACTGTGGCCAGAATGGTCTGGAATCCTGTTCCAACTCCAATCATCCAACAGAACACAAGAAAACTGCATTTTCACAAGAAGCTCCAGCTTGACCTCCGTGCTCTGCAGACCTTCTCACATCCCAGCCTCTTCCAAACTGCAGGGAAAGCAAGGTCCCCCCTCACCCTAGACTCAGCCAGGACTTCCTCGATGTCAGGGGAAACGTAGCCCTTCCAAGGCTGCCCTTTGAAGCTTGTGGTGCAACCAACGCCAGCTTGCCTAGTGTCACTGGCAGTCCCCTGCAGCCTGCCTCACTGCTCTGATAGGCTACCGACCACCCACAAACACCACTGTTATGTTCAGCATCTGCTCCCTTAGAAATGCCCACAGGTCAGTGAGCTGTTCACCACTTTTTGTCACCTTTGGGACCACGCAGCCATAACCACCCAGCAGTGCCGCAGTCACAGCAGCCAACACGCATGCTAGAGAATAGGACACGGCAGCCCAGGTGTCTGCTCTGAGATCCCGCCTGGGATGTGCCATTTGGCCACAGTCATGCTGTCTAAGGCAGGGGCACATCCAGATTCTCTAACAATGGTTGTGGCCTCTGCTAACTCCTGAGCGGGGCCTGCCAATTTTGGAGGAAAGGTCCAGTTAGCAGGGACCAATATTTTGCTAGGAACCGTACTAGCATCCTCTGGACACCGATGGGATAGCGTCTAGACATGAATACTAACATTATTAATTTAGTAGTATGGAGGTGCAAACTGCATTCCTGTGCCTTTGGAGGACTCTGAGCGCTGTGATAGCTGAGCAGGCACTGACAGAGCACAGGCAGCTCTCCCTCCTGTGTGGTTTTGGTGCTTTACCTGAACTGGGCTGGATAAGGAAAGCATTCTTCTCATTGCCACTGATAATGCTGTAAGTGATGCGCCCAGAAGAGCCCCCCATGTGCACAGCTTGGATGCTTGTGACAGCAGTACCTGGAAAGAAAGGAAGCAGTGTTGAATGGGCAGCAGAGTGTCAGGGCACACTGAGGGTCAGGGTGGTTTATAGGTAACGTGTTACACCACAGGAACACAGCCCTGCCTGATGACACTGCTGCCAAAATATGTGGGAAACAATGGGAAACTCTGGGCTGGGAGATGACACTCCTGGGGCCTGTCTATGACCCTTCTGTGGTTTCATTGTGAACACTGCAGCCACTCCAGCAGCAACTGGGCACCTGCGACTGCTCTTTGCAACCAGAACATCTTGAGGCAAAAGTTCACAGGATTATCACCCCAGCACCCTGGGCCCAGTCAGGCCCTGCCATCCCTCTGGGTCTACCCAAAGCATAACACGGCTTCCTAAGACCCTGCAGCGCTCCCTGGTCTGAGTTCCAGCCTATGGAACTTTTCTAGCTTGGCACCCACCTCTCCCCCAATCCCATCCCACTCCATCCCAGCCTGTGCCGAGCACTCTGCCCAGCAGATACCTGGAGCAGCATTTTCTGGCAGGACCACTTCATTGGTGCTCCGGGGAAAGCGCAGCCCCCGGTAGGGCTCTTCCTGCACATGGATCACCACTACACCTGTAGAGGACAGCGCTGGCTGCCCCAGGTCCGTGGCCAGGATGAAGAGCGTCCGCTGGCGCTGGCTGAGTGAGCTCAGGGGCTGCAGCAGCTGGATATCCCCTGTGTAGGAGTTGATTGAGAAGGCTGAGTTCGGGGTGGCGAGGCGATACAGGATGGAGGCATTGGCACCTGCATCCCTGTCCTCTGCCCGCATGGTGGCCACAACTTGCTTGAGTGGCGTGTGGCGAGACAGGCTGACGGTGAGCGGGCTGTGCAGGAAGGCAGGAGCGTGGTCATTGACATCCCGCACCGTGACCGTGACACGCACAGCTGCGCTTTTGGGCTCCCATGGTGCCGAGTCCACTGCCTTGGCCAGAAAGGTGTAACTTGGCTGGCGTTCCCGGTCCAACTCCTGGGCACTCCTGATGCGTCCGCTCTGCGGCTCTACCTGGAACATGCCCAGGGATTCATTGCCCAGGTAGTAGGTGACCTGCCCATTTGTGCCCTCATCAGGGTCCTCGGCTTCCAGCTGCAGCACCAGGGAACCAACAGGCAAGTCCTCGGGCACCTCCACCACATAGCTGGCTTGAGCAAAACCAGGAGCATTGTCGTTCAGGTCCAACACCCGCACGTTCACTGTCATGGTTGCACTGCGTGGTGGGGTGCCGTGGTCTTGAACCACTACTGTGAGGCTGTAGAAAGCAACCTGCTCTCGGTCAAGGGCGCGTGCAGTGGAGAGGACACCAGAGACAGGGTCTAGGATGAAATCCTGCTCAGGATCTCCATCTAGAAAAGAGAAGGAATAGCAAGATAGCATGACTGTAACTTGAAGTTGGCACAGAAAGGGTCCTGGACTATCCCTGCCTGGGATGGTAGAGTGAGTTGGTGTCTGTAAGGCCCCAGTGGGACTGAACCTTCTCAGTCCCAGTGTGTGCGTATGTGTGTGTTGTGCCAGAACAGGCTCCACCAGCTCACAGAGCAGTGCCATGCCACAGTAAGGCATGGCATAACAGCAAAGACTTGGCAATCCGTAAATTCCACAGGCCAGAGCAAGCAAGAGAGGTATGGAGCTAGTCTGAACCTGGGGAAACAGAGAGAGGAATTAGAGGGTGACAGAAGGGAACAGCTACTCGTGGTTTGGGGCAGGGGAGAAATGGTGTAGAACAGGAATTGCCACAGGTGATGCTTCCCAGAACTCCTGGCAACCCGTGGTGAACAGCCATTACTCTCCTCCAAGAAGGAAGCTGCGGAGTTCCCCGTGTCCCTGGGCTCTCACCTGCCACGCGGTACTCCAAGCGCCCATTCTCGTCTCCATCAGGGTCAGTGGCACGCAGGGTGTAGAGTGCCACGCGGCTTTGGTTCTCAGGGACCTCCACAGAGCAGGACTCACTCTCCAGTTGTGGTGTGTGGTCATTTTCATCCCCCACTGTTATCCGCACAGTTGCCTTGGAGAGGTTGGGGGGCAGGCCACCATCCCGGGCATAGACTGCAGGAACACAGCAAGAGTGCTGCAGAGTACACTGCAGACCAGGAGCTACTGCCAATGCCATCACATGCAGATGTCCAGGCAGTCACAGGGCAGCCAAAAATGGGAGCACTGGCATTTCTGTGTGCTCAAATCACCCAACAACTCTGCGTGCCCCACAAGCCTCCATTATTTCCCGTGTCCTGCTCTCCTTGCAATGCCGCTCTGTCCCAACAGCAGAGAAAGTGCATCTGTCTGCTCCATGCTCTCCACCCCTCCCTCCCCAGTGCCTGCTGCTCCTTGCCACACACCAGCACAGCCATACCCATCAGCACATGCTGCTCCTGCTCCTCACGGTCCAAGGGGTGTGTGGTGACAATGAGACCCGTCTGCGGGTGGATGGAGAACGGCCCCCCAGAGAGACCTCCATAGGTCACCTGTCCGTTGGCACCTGCAGGAGGAGCATGTTTGAAGGTAACCCAGTAGCAACACCAAGAGCCTCTCACTTGGCTCACTGGCCTGTACTTCCTTCCTCCCAGGGGTCACACTGTGGAAGGGGGTGAGCTCACACCCTGGCAAGTAAAGGTGTGGGGAGAGATGGGTGGTGGAGGGAAGCCTCAGCCCTGTTCAGTTTGTGGAAGACAGGACAAGGAATCTCCAAAGAACAAAGGGCACCGACTTCGGAAGCAGAGAGAGTTGCAGTCTCTGTTCTCATCCTCAGCTTCTCCCTGGGTCTGTCCCATCCCTCCCTGCCAGGCCAGGTGACAGTCCCTCCCTCCATGGTCAAACATGTGCTCCAAACCAGGCAGGAGGGAGCGCATCCTGTCCTATGTGCTGTGTCTCCAGAAGATCCCTGACTGAACCCTGCATCCTCACCCAGGTCCCGGTCTGTGGCCAGCACCTGCAGCACAGGGCTGCCGGCTGGGAGGTTCTCCATGACACGCGCCTCGTACTCAGGCTTCTCAAAGGCGGGAGCTTCATCATTGACATCCAGCACCAGTATGGAGAGCAGCTGCGTAGCCGAGCGGCGTGGGAAGCCATGGTCAGCAGCCACCACGGTCAAGTTGTGTTGCACCACCTCCTCACGGTTCAGAGCCCGCACAACAGAGAGAGCACCTACAGACACGGGGAGAGGGCTGAGTTGGGACCACATGGCTTCGAGACCAACCGCTCCCAGGACAGAGCTGCTGCAAGTCTGCAGGGATGGAGGGGAGTCAGGGACAGCCAGGTCTCGAGACAGCAGGGTCACCCCAGCTAGGTGTGCTCCACAAGTTCTTCGCACCTCCAGCTGACCTGAACTCTCCAGCCCACGCTCTCCTGTGCACCATACAACACCCCACATGTGCCTGCACCCTGCCCAGGCCCCACGCTCCCCGTGTCACCCTGCCCCCTACCCGGGCTCTCACCAGTGCTGGGGTTGAGGTGGAAGCGGCCGTCGCCGTTGCCCGCTCGCAGTGAGTAGCTCACTCGCCCATTCTCTCCCAGATCGTTGTCCTGGGCCACCACGTGCAGAGCCACGAACCCAGTGGGCCGGTCCTCCGTGACGCTGACAGCAGCAGGTGACAGGAACACGGGCGCATTGTCGTTCACGTCAGTCACGAACACCCGTGCCGTCACGGCAGACGAACGACGCTGGCTGACGTTGCGGGCCTGGTCCGTGGCCTCCACCACCAGGAGGAAGGAGGCCACAGCCTCACGGTCGAGGCTCTGGCGAAGGCTCAGCAGCCCCGAGCGGCTGTCAAGATGGAAAGGGGCCCCCGGGGGCTCCTGGCGCAGCAGGGCATAGCGCACCTGGCTGTTGGGGCCCACCCCGTCCCCATCCACAGCCTGGAAGGTGAAGACAGACGAGCCAGCCTGCGCGTTCTCGGGCACCACGATGGTGATGGGGTCCTCGGGGAAGGTGGGCGCCTGGTCATTGCAGTCCTGCACGAGGATCTGTACCAGCACCAGCCGGCTGGACGGGTAGCCGTGCTGCGTGTCCTCAGCGCTCACTTGCAGCGTGTGCCGTGCCCTGGCCTCATAATCCAGCTCCCGTGCTGCATAGATCTCCCCTGTCACGCTGTCAACAACAAAAGTGCCGTCCCCACCGCCTCCTACCACCGTGTAGGTCAGCTGTCCTCGTGCAGGGGCGTCGGGGGGTGCCACCGAGCCGATCACAGAGCCGGGCCTGACCCCTTCCAGGGGCTGCAGGGTCAGCACGGTAGCATCGGGCCTGGGCAGCAAGCGGGAGGACGGCAGCACCTGTGAGGAGAGGCAGCGGTCAGGGATGCGCTCTGGGAGGGCTGCTGGGGAGCCAGTGCAGAGGGGACATGCAGACTGCAGGGTGAGGGAGGCCAGCTCACAAGTCTTGTGGCCTGGAAAACACATGGAGAATGAGCACAGGCGTGACAGGGTGAAAGACAAGCTTCGTCTGGGGAGCTGTGGCAGGCAAGGACAGATCTGCTGACTGAGCAGAGAAGGTTCTGGGGGATCGGTGTATATACGTATCTGAAGAGGGAGCATATGGCTCTTTTCTGTGGCTCCCAGTGAGAAGACAGGAGGCACTGGGCACAAAGGAGAGCACAGCAGTTTCCTTCTTAACATCGTGAAGTCCTTCTGTATGGGGTGGGGAACTGAGCACTAGCACAGGCTGCCAAGGGAGGTGGTGGGGTCTCCATCCACGGAGACCTTCAAAAGTCACCGGGACATGGTTCTGAGCAAGCAGCTCTGGGTGGCCGTGCGGCAGGGAGTGGACCTGATGGACACGGAGGTGCCTACAGCCTCAGCCATGCTGTGGTCCTGTGAGTGGGTTAGGTACTGTAATGGAAACAGATGCCAGCAGAAACAGTTCTGAAGAGAAGTAACGCTCAGTCAGATGAGCGGTACAGAGGAGACGACTCAGTATGATTCAAAGACACGTTAATGCTATTATGACTCTAATTAAAGGTACTGATATTAATTCAGGGATGAGAGTGAAGAACCCAATAGTGCCATCTGAGGGGAAATGTCTCGAAGAACTCAGTGCACTCATGTGAAAGAGCTGGAGAAACAGAGAACCCAGCGGAACTATCAGCCTGGAGGAGCATCAGAACCAGTGAGTGTGGAGCAAATAGCTTCATTGTGGAAACTGCAGCAACACGACGGTGTGAAACGGGGCACCACGGAAGTGCATTGACTGGAGGGAAACTGGACCCTGCTGCACAACTAAGCTCCTTACTAACAACAGAGAAAGGACTTGGCTATCTGAGCCAACGCACCGGACAGTGAGCACCACAGTTAGGCAGACATGAAGAAAACCTCAGGTCTGGAGAAAAAAATGCCAGGAAGAATTAATGTCTCCAGGCAGAAGAATTCCAAGATCTCCCCCACAGCAGAATATCAAGGACAGGGCGGGCTGTCCAGGTCTGGAGAAGACAAGTGTTTACCACTAATGCTGATGCTGATGACTTTGTGAATGAGGATATATGCACAACGGCAGCCAGCCCCATCCTTTCCCATCCCAGGTCCTCCACACAGATGGTGAGGCTGGAGCAACAGCTGAGCAAAGGCAGCGGCTGCTCTGGGATGAAGGCGGTGGAGAGTAAGGATGGTAGAGTGGAATGCTGCCAAGTAGCTACATGGTGTCCTTCGAGAGGTGAGCAACGGGTGGGTGGCGCAGGGATGAGAGCGGTCGGGTGCTGGATACCTGAATGCGAACGATGGCTGAGGCAGTGCAGGGCACCATGCCCCGGTCACTGGCCGTCACCGTGAAGACGTACTCAGCGCGGTCGGCTCGGCGCAGCACCGTGGCAGTCCGCAGCTCCCCGGTGGCCGTGTGCAGTGTGAAACGCTCTGCCCAGGCTCCTGCAGAGAGAAGGTGAAATGCTGCAGAGAGGAGGGAGGGTGGGGGCACGCAGGGATGGAAGAGAATGTGTTGTGGCAGAGCATCCGTCTGCCTCGGAGGGTCACAGCTGCATGGCAGGGAGCAGCGCCAGATGGCCAGGCTGGCAGCTCATACCTGTTAGTGAGTAGGTGATGGTCCCATTCTCGCCCTCGTCAGGGTCCTTGGCTTGCAGGGAGGCAACAAGAAGTCCCGACGGCTTCTCTTCCAGCACCTGCAGCACAGCCCAGGGAGCAACTGAGGGGCATCCTTCACACCATCCCCAAGACCCCGGCACAGCAGTATCTATGCCTTCCTACACCCATCCTACACCTCACCCCCCAGCCAAGACCCTCAGGCTGTGCCTGAGGCTGGATGACGTGGGGAAGTTTGCAGCCAAACAGGTGGAGGGAGGTCCTGCCCCACCAGCTGTCCTGTGATGCCGCATGGCTTAGTGCAGCTCAACAGCCTTGGTGCACACTGCAGGGGCGAACTGCAGGGTGACGGAGGGACACTCTGCCCATGTTACACCCAAAGCCTCTGCAGTGAGGAAGATCCCCTCTGCCCCAGAAGAGCCCTTTGAAGGGAAATGTTTGAGCACTAACTGGGCCAGAGGCCACTCATCCTGGAAATGGAGAGCTCCTTCAGCTCCCCTCAGCCAGCACAGGGTGCTTGATGATCCCTGGAAATGCAGCATGCAGTTCTTCCCGCACCCCCACACTCTGACTCTTAGGGCTTTTCCCTTCTCTCCTTTGCTCCTAGTTAGCACTGCTGTCTGCAGGCACTTAAGACTACCATTTTGTGCCAGTGCACCATGTGCTCAGCTAACCCCACGCTCTGGGCTTCCTGACAGAACCCATATGGAGCAGCACCGCATGGAAGCTCCTTTCCAGGACAGCTATCAAAATGGACTCATCCCTGTTACCCATCCATCGGCTTTGGGGTGCCCTCGGTGCCCCACGCCTGCCGGCAGACTGTTCCTTCTCTGGCGCAGACTCCTCACACCTTCCCACCCCTCAGCAGAAGAGCAGAAGCCCCGCTCAGCACAACGCTGCGATCTGTTCCCCATCAGTACAACACTGTCACACACCAAATTCTCATCCTACTGCACAAATCATCTCACAGACAGCTCTCTGACCTCTGCGTGGTACCGCTTCAACGCATGCATGCATGCAAAAGACAAACACAGTCCATGCAAGAATGTAAGGGAAGAGGCTGCAGGCCCTCGGGAGGAAGCATGTGCTAACAGTGCTGCACAAGCTGTTGGCACAACGCTGGTGGTGCTTTGGGGGGAAGGGGGGGGCAGAGGAGCTGGACTTGTTTATCCAGGCCAAGCAGTGATGTGACTGCACTCTGTAAACACTGGGGAAAGGGGAGGGAAATTCCAAGGAGAGAGAAGAGCTCTCTAAGCAAAAACACAATATTGGCACAAGAACAAATGAGTATAAAGTGGTCAGAAATTAGTTTAGGCTGGAAATTAAGAGCTGGTTTTTAACTACTAGATCAAGGAATCTGGAACAGCATTTTGCAGCAGTGATGGAGGCAGAAGACCTTCTAAATATAGCCCGCTGTTTATGAGGAGGACTGTCTGCGTGGACACCTCTCAGCAGAACGGTGCTTGAGGACCCCTCCTAGCCCCCCTCTGTAACAGGCTGGGGCAGGGCTTGCTCCCCGTGCTGTTCCTAATGGCCTTCAACTGAGATACAAAGGGCTCCCACGTTGTGCACAAAGCCACGCCGCTCGTCCACCAGGAATCCAACTCCATTTGAGAAAGCAGTGACTCAGCGGGGGAGTTAAACAAGCATCATGCACAAAGCATCATGCACACAGGCTCCATTAGAAACGCCATTTCAGATGCTCAAACAGAGGAACGAACAACAACAGATGTGGCACTGCCTCTGCAAAAACCCCAGCTTCAGTAAAGCTGCCGCCAGGAGGGCTCGCGCAGCTCGGATGCCCACTGCCCAGGAAGGCTGCTGCAAACGGCCCGAAGCTCCGAGCACCATCCTGACCAGAGGCAGCGCGGCAGGGGCGGCAGCGTGTGTGCAGGGAGGAGGCAAGAAGTAGGGCACGTACGGAGTAATTCCGCCGTGAACCTCCCCAGCTCGGCCGCCTGTGGCTCTCAGTCACTTCCTGAGCCACGGACCGTATTTTTGTTCAGCAGACTTTGACGGATTTTTTTTCTTTCCATGAATTCATCTAATTTTGAACCCATGCAACTTTTGGCAATGATTTCACGTTTTAATTACGCTCTGCATGACAAAGTGCTGTCCTTGTTTATTTTAAACCTGCTGCCCGGTCATTTCCTTCCAAGCTGCCTAGTTTTTGTGCTGTGAGAAAAGGACCTTCCATTTCCATACAGCTTCCCCTGCAGCGCTCAGGGCACACCTCTGCTACGCGCTCCCACAGCTGCTATCATGCCAAAGAACACTCACAGATTTTCTATCTGCACGGAAACCACTACCTACAGGAGATCACATTCACACCCTTTTCTCAAGCCTTTTTAGCACTACTGCTGCCTCAGTGGAATGGGGGCAGAGCAGAGGGCGCACACGGGACTGGAGATAGTGAGGTTTTCTTTCAGCCTCTGCTCCTTTTCTGATAGAACCCAGCATTTCTGACTGCTGCTGAGACCTGAGCTGACATTTTCAGAGCACATTTACAGCGATGCCTCAATTTTCTCCCTAAGCTTCAGCAGGCAGTTCAGAGCCCATCACCGTGCAGTGAATTCACACTGCTGCTCGCCATTCACTTTCCAGTTGGAAATAGCAAACGTCGTCTTCTTTCCTCACTGAACAGTAAAAGATCCTTCTGCTGTTCTTCACTGGGAGACCTCACCTTTATCACCACAAATAAACCAGTAACATCAGCAAACGGCCACCTGTCCTGGAGGGTATAACAAGATGCTGGATTGCAAGGACGCCAGCAGCAGCCCTGGGCGCTCCCCGGGGATGTCCCTGCTGTGAAAGCAGATGTTTACCCCCCGATCTCTCTCCTCTTCCTGGTGACTGCTCCCTGGAAAGACCTGGTAAAGAAGACGCAGGGTTTGTTTCTGCCATCCCTGTGTGAGCACCTCCTGGACCTGACACACATTGCCCACGTGCTTGAAGAACACATCTCACAGACCCGCAGTGGGAGAGGCCAACCCAGCTCACGCTTAAAGCAAAGTATTGGTACAGAACCCCCCTCTGCTTTGCTTGACGAACAGGAACGCGAGAAGTTCACTGAGCAATAAATCACCAGGTATATGCTCATCGCTACGTTTCTCCTTTTTCCTCTGAGCCTTTCTTATACACCTCGATCATCCAAGCGACCTCTTCCTGTGCTTCACTCTTCTCTTTCAGTGTTTCCTACCGGGAGAGCTTAAAATCAAAGTGTACAGACAAGAATTTGGTTCAAACTCTCATCACATTTACCTGCCCTCGCAATCCTAAACCCATCTCAGCCATGCTCTATCTCCTTAAGGATGCATATGCTTTTGTGGTAGCTCTGCAAGAAAAGAGGCCTCCCGGGCTCTAAAACACTCTGAGCGTGTCATGGCCCACACGTTGGGACTCACTGCAGTGCTGCACACGTATGCTGCAGGTGCCCCCACACAGAACTCTCAGCAGACTGCAGACAGTGAGCGCTAGCACTGCCACCACCAAGCTCTTTCAGCAGGCAGCCTGTCGTGCTTTAAGGTGCAGCTGAAATGCATCCTTTAAGCTGTAGATGCTCCCCATTCCATAGAGATGAGAGCAGGCCTTTCATCACTCAGGCAGTTGTGCTGCAGTGTCCTGGCCACACACTACTGCAGAGGGGCCAAGCAGAGCAGTGCTGGGGGACAAGGCCTGGTCCTCTCTCCTTCCCTTCAGCAGCACAGACATAACTCAGAGCACAACTCTCAGCCCTGGGTGACCTTGGCCACCACACCACACTTAAAGGGAAAGCTGAGCAGGGACTCACCGCAGATTCTCAGCAACCTGAACAGCACTTTCTTAACCTCCCAGAAACCGAAGTGGTTACTGTGAAGGTCCTGAGACCCACAACACAAACGTACCCCATGCCGCCCTGTCCATCAGTGTTCCCCTCTTGGCTCCACCAGCTCAGGTTTAGGGCTCCCTCTCACTTTCCCTCTTTGCAGGCAGGTGTGAACCCAGACCTTCTGCCCGCTGTTGGGTCCTGTTGGCCCCAAAGCCCTTTGCAAGCTGCACGCACTGTGTGCACAAGGTCTGTATTTCCCAAGGTAGTGCTCATCTCATCACACCCTCCCTGACATTTGCTAGACTGCCCTGACTGTTGCATGTTTCTATGCAAGCAACCTGTGCCTTCTCATCTCTCACCATGAGACTCTGCTCTGCCCTCACCCTTCCCCAGCTCGCCCCCAGCCCCCAGCCCAGCCCAGCCCAGCCCACCAGGGCCTCAGCCTGCTCCACCTACCTGCACGGGCAGCTCCTGGCCACCAGTGATATGAAGAAAGACAGGAGCGTTGTCGTTCTCATCCAGCACGGTGACGTAGATGGTCCCTGTGGCACTGCGGGGCGGTGCTCCCCCATCCTGCACAATCACCAGCAGCTGGTAGCTGGACTGCAGCTCCCGGTCCAGGCTGTGCTTGGTGCTGAGCTCCCCTGTGAGGTGAGAAATGGGGACACAGCTCAGCCCCAAAATCTCTTTAGAGAAGGGCTTGCACTCAGTCATGTC
>PPHD01003213.1:0-32328 GCA_002909625.1 Bambusicola thoracicus
CCCTGCACATAGCAGGGGGGTTGAAACTCAGTGAGCATTGTGGTCCTTTTCAACCCATTCTATGATTCTATGTACATCTCATTCTCCCCTGTACCTACTTTAATTGGTTCTCTTTTCTATTCTTTTAGCAATCTTATCCAACTTTTAGAAGAATCTCAGCTATAGAAAGCCCTGGCTGAGTTGGGCTAGCATGAGCACAAGTCTGGCTCTGAGAAGGAGAGGTTGGACTATAATGCTCCACCAGAGGTCCCTTCCAAGCAGTGCTCCAGTGATTCTACAACCCCCGTTCAAGTCACTCCTGTGCCTCCTTTCTCTTTAACAAGAGAATGCAGGTTTGGGTAAGTTCTTATTCCCACCCAGACAAAGACTACGTACAACAACTATCACAGGCAGCAGACAGTTGACACAATTTGCCATCATGGACTTATCACATCCAAGCCTTCCATTCTCACACACCTGGTCTGAAGTTTTCCACTTCAGTCACCTGCTGCAGACTAAAAACTTTTCTATTTTAAATAACGTTTCAGTTACTATGAATAGCATAAGGATAAAACCATGATAATCACTGTACATAAAATCCACTCAAAGGAAGAAACACCACGAATCATCTCAGTGATACGTTTCTAACGTTGATGTGTCTTGTAGCTTGAGCTTAAAATCTGTCTTGGTGCCTGGGAATAACTCCCTATCACCTTAGCCAAGGGAAGACTGAGATACAAGGAAGATATGCTTGGCAGCTAAGCTCCCTACAGATCCAGTCTGTACTGCCTGCGTGACAGCATAACACATAAGAGCTATGAGAACCTAGGTTGAACAAGCAACCTGCCTGCATCTCTTCACTTCTTAACAGCTTCACTGGCCTTGTACTACCATGCTTATACATAATGCTGCACATATATGTAAGCAAGCCTCTGATGGCATATGAGCTTCTCAGAGAACATCAAAAAAAGCTCTTCTCTGAAAAGACCAGCGGAACACAGATTTAGATTTGTTCAGGCTACTACAATAACAGGAGATTTTTAAACCCTGTAAATTTGGTACATTCTCTTTCGCCAGAAAAACAATTTCTGCGGTGAGATGTGGCAATTGCAAGCCAGCTAACCAGTTGCAAGGGTGGTGATGACAGAGAGATTTTCAACAGAAAGGGCTATTGTGAAGCCACAGAATTAAGTTATTTGAAATCTATGCAGGCCGTGCACTTTCTGGACATCGGTTGTGTTAGCTCATAAGCAATGAGAATTAAGAATCAAAAGTGTCCACAATATTAAACTCTCAGGGTAGGAATGGAAATGAGCACCTGTGATATTTGCAGTTATAAATTCTGTTTTACGAACCTTGGTGAGTTATACATCAAACCATCCTGCCTGGTCTGGGATCTTCAGGAGAGCACAGCACACAGCCCAGGGACTGCATACAGTCTAGTAGAAAATGCCTTCAAATGTCTGGGCAGCACAAGAAGTCTATCGTGGTAAGTCACCACTTAAGGACCTACTAACTGATCCAAAATGTACATTCTAAGATCAGGCCAAAGCAAGCAAACACAAAGCTACCCTTCTTCCAGCTCATCCTTCAGTTGTGGCTCCCTTCTCTTCTCTTCCTCTGTCCCAGTGCTCCCCTGCATTGCTCCCACCCCTCATGGCTGCTCAACCCATCAACACCACGTGAAGAGCACAAGACTGTCCTTACCAAAAAGCAGAGAGGTGATGCCAGATTTCCTGCGCTGAGTCCTGCGCCGCACGATCTGAGAAGGGAAAAGAGAGGCCAAAGTGCACAAACTTCTGTAAGTTTAGTAAATAAAACAATCCTCCACACTGGTCAGGTCTGAGCAAGAGGTTCTGATAGGGGTTTTTTCACTCAGAGGGTGGTGACACACTGGAACAGGTTGCCCAAGGAGGCTGTGGATGCCCCATCCCTGGAGGCATTCAAGGCCAGGCTGGATGTGGCTCTGGGCAGCCTGGTCTGGTGGTTGGCGACCCTGCACATAGCAGGGGGGTTGAAACTTGATGATCATTGTGGTTCTTTTCAACCCAGGCCGCTCTATGATTCTATGATAGCTAACATTGCAAGGGGCAGGCAAGTGACTTTGCAATTTTAGACAGGAGTTGTTCTAGTTCCAATGCAATGAATCAGCTCTACTGCTTGTTCTGCTCTGTGTGCAGTGGGTTATTTATAGCTCAATTATGACAAAAGCATACATGAAGTTCAAGAATCAACTATGATTCCATTGGATAATTTCAGTTTTAATTTTACCTGTTGCCAGAAGCACTTCCATACATAATAGTATTTAAATCTCTAAGTGGCTGCATATTACATTTTAGGATTGCAGGAGTGCCTGGTGATAAGCACAAAGATGAGTGTCAAGAATGTATGCTTCATACAGGCTTGACGAACAGGAGGTACTACGTCTGCAACTGCAGACTGTGATCTATGACTAAAAACAGATGCGTTTCTTATTCGGATTCTCAAAGGCCACTGCACTCTACTTTCCGGAATCATTTCAGCACATCAGTTTCTTACTAATGGATTAATCCCAGGTCCCACTCTGCTGTATGCTTACGTTAGTTCCAAGCTAATTCTGCCAAAAGTGAATGCTGTTTCCCTTATTATTTCTCATTAATGAAACGTAACGCTTTCCAATCGTTACTCTCATTAATGATTATCACAATCGACATCAACGCTCCTTTCATCTGTGAATTTATCAATCAGGACAGAGTCAGCAGCATTTCACTGGTACAGGCCTTCCCTTCTCTCACCAACACCTTTTCTCTGGGTGACAGAGCCAACATCCTCTCAGACAGGAGGACCTCTTGCCCGCAAACAGCAGTTGGTTGAAATACAAAGGAATGGTAAAAACAGAGCAGCAGAGGCAGACGGAACTCAGAGCACTCACTTTGGATAAATTGTTGACCGTGGTGCTGGAGTTGAGCAGCTGCCCCTGGTCAGCAATGAGGTAGGCCAAGTGTTTGCGACGCTGGGTCTCCACCGCCACATCTGTCAGCGAGCCGGCCACGCGCATGGCCTCCCGCAGCAGCACATCTGCATCTTCTATCTGACTTGGGATGTCCGACAGCGTGTTGAAGATTGAGGCGGAGTTCTCAGACTGGATTAGCTCATCCTCCTGCAAAGATGCAGTTGTTTTTCCACACAGAACAGTCAGCATGACAGTTACGCTCCTGAAGCTGCTAGATTTAACTATACACTCAGTGTACAGCCCAGGCCAGAAACAATGCAGGTACAGCTATGAAATCACATAAAAATCTTTGGTAGAAAAAAATGCAGGCCAGCTCTGGGAATAGAACAGCAATTTTTTACTACTCTACTGCACTGAGATCTGCTCCCAAAACTCCACGTGGCATGTTTTTGAGTCAGGGAGGCAGTGCAAAACCAAGAGACATTTTGATTTAAATAGGATGCATTCTCAGGTTGGGATCTGGAGCGAACAGAGGGAGCAGCGCATGGGGTCTAATTATGAGGAATCGAATGAGGTAAGCAGGGAAAACAGCAATCCCTGAATCTGCAAAGCACTTCGGAAGTCTTCATGGCTCCCACTTCTGAGGAAAGCAAAGAGTCATCTTCCCTTGCATGCTCCCAGACCACAGACAGCAAGTGGATACAAAGCCTTGTTGCATCTAAATCTTGCAGTCAAATACTGAAGCACTATAAAGAAGGAAGTGGTGGTAGTGCTACCTTCATACTGAGCATGCCCAAAGTGAGCTGGAACAGCACCAGAGAGCCCTCATAGAAGAAGAGGTCCCAAATGCGCAGCAGCAGCTTGATGTGGACAACGCTAGCAAAGGAGGTGAGGAACCAGTGCAAGGTGATCAGGGACAGCTCTGTGAATAGAGACATATGAAGGAATCATGATGGGGTGTCAGCTAACCAGCGGAGACAGACTCTCCTAAGTGCTGCCCTCCCAGCTTACAGATGACCATGCACTGCCCTGGCCTCCAGAGCCAGAAGGTTTGTTTGCTCCTGGCTCTGCTGCTCTCCCTTTGTGAAACAAGGGCAGTGACCTCTGCCTGCACACCACCCAGAGGAACCATGGGCACACGTTTACCGATGTCATGCTCCTGGAGCAGTTTGTCCAGACGGGGTAGGTACTGTACAATGAGCTGTCGCAGGACACGCTGGTCTGTCTGCACCCCCATCAGGGTGGTACTGAAGTAGGAGGCGGGAACCAGTTCCTCAATGATAGCACACATCATCCAGAAGGCATCTTCCTCCTCCAAGAAGAGCAGCAGAGAGGCGGCCACCTGGGATTTTGAAGGAAGATTACATGCCAAGCCTGTCCTAAGAACAGGCCTCCTTCCCCACCTCCTCACATGGTCCAGTGTCTACAAGATCAATGTCTTCCTTCCTCTGCAGCACTCTCTTGCAGTCTCTCCCAGGGAAGGGATTTCTGTGCAGTGTAACGCCTGTTCCTCCCCCACAGAGGGACCGAATTATTGCACACCTTTGGACATGTGGTGTTACTCTGCTCTACCCTCCCCACGCAATATGTTCTGTGTGAAAGGGACTTCCCTTCAGCTAGTCAGGAATTCATAACATCTGACAGCATTACCTCAAATCGCTTACCCCAAAGTAGCTACAGAACAATCCCTATCACAAAACCACTATTAAAGCAGGTTACCATGCCAGTGCCTTGGCAATATCCAATCTCCGGGTAGAGCCAGGCAAGTCCCCGTAGTATTCTGCGTAGCCGTGGCACCCCAATACTGTTCATGTTGGAGAAGCAGGCATTGCTGGGCATTGTGCGGAGCAGGTCTTTCTCAATCTGTCAGACAGCCATAAGCAAGGAAAGGGTCAGCTAGTAGCATCTGAACAACTGCCTTCTGCTCTCTGCACTTACTTGTGGTTTCTTGGCTCAGTGAGCTCTGCTTCCCTACACCCAAGTCTTTAGGCATCAAAGAAGATGGCCCTGTCGAAGCAGCTGGGTTTAATTTAATATCCTTCACTAACATGTAAATAACCAGTCAGATGGCAACTTGTTGACTCCCTAGAAATACTTGCCTCCACTCAGCCCTTAGCTTCTCCACTTACAGTAAGCATGCTGGCTGGGAATTTCATCTGCTTGAATTTCAAGTAAGGAATCCTATCATGCTTATTCCAGAGAAACCAACAACGTGGCCACACCTGTGGTAGGGGACTTGGAGGTGAACAGCCCACAGCTCCCCCTGGGCAAAGTTGTCCTTCCCTCCATCATTATCCCAGTGGAAGTGCATCTACCAACGTTTCACCCTTTGCTTCCGTCAGTGAATATCAGGAACCTGCCCAGATGAAACTGCAGTGTGGTATTCTAGTCTGCAGATAACAGAGGTTAAACCTCTTCCCTATGAGGGAGAGGATCTGCACAGCTTCTACTCCAAAAAAACAAAGGAGACATACGCCCAGTAAGATTATTCAGTAGGATTCAACCAAGTGTCCTCTCAACTGTCCCTGATGCAAGTGTTAGGCAGACATTTCTTCCTCTTCATGCAGCAAATCTTGCTGTTCTCCCCACTCCCTTATGCCCAGTCAGCAGTAAGCAGCATCTCTCACCTGTTTGGCAGCAATGGTTTCATCATTTGAGCTGTTTTTCACGATATCACGATATGACATCTCTGAATTTCTCTTCTTCTGCAAGGCCCCAGACAGACGCATCCACAGCTGGGGGGACAGAGTGAACAGCAATAAGAGTCACTAAGCCAGCTCCAGAAAGCCACGGCCTGGCACCTTCTCAATCACGAGAGAGTGGCCTCACTCCACCGTCTCTTCCCCTAGGCAGGAAGGTCAGCCCAGAGTTGGCAGAGCTCTCACCTGCGGCCTCATGCTGTGTGGGATGCCAGCCAGCACCAGGGAGCGCAGTTTGTCTGAATGTGGGAGGGTGACCTCAATTTTGTCCCAAGTGAGGTCACCCACGTCGTGGTTGTGTGTGAATTCCAGATGAGCCTGCCACTTCAGCCTCTGCTGCGGCTCCTCTGTCAGCGGGAGCCCCAGAAGCTTGCTGGAGTTTGGCTCAGCACCGTCTGCCTCAGCAAAGGGAAGGGAATGAAACAGAGACAAGTGAGAGAGGGAACAAACATAGGGCGGGGTGGGGAGTAGGACAGCCATCTCTAAAAAAGCATGTAAAAACTTTCAGGTCTTCCAGCCAGAGCACGGGAAGGCAGAGCTCGGTTTCTAACTTCCTTCTCCATGCAGCAAATGTTGTGATCATAAGCAAAAGGCATTGGAGCCTCAAGAACCAAGAAGCTGTCAGCAGGCCCAGGCTCTGCTTACGCATGATTTACAGCAGAGTGTGGCTGGAATTCAACAAGACCCCGGCAGCAGCTATCCTGCTGGGTTTTGTGAGGATCTGTAAATCAAGCTGACAAAAGCATAGCAGGCCTCAGAGGTGACAAGCAGAAAGCTGTATGTTCATGCAAGTAATGAGGCACAAAATGTTAACTCTGCCGCTACCTAGTCATTAAAAAAAAAAATCTTTAATAAGAACACTGCCAAATTCACAATGAGAGACCACCTTAACCTGAGGCTAGCTTTCTAAAATAGCTACATTAGCACAATACAGGTTTGACATAAGGCACTCCATTCTTCTTCACACAGCAGATTCCAACAACGCCATCCAAATCTTTCTGCTCACCTTATAATGCACAAGTCTATCAAATGGTTTGACTGAACAAAATTGGTCTCTCTGTCCTGTCCTCATCTCTAGGTTACTGCTCCAAGAAGGTCCTCTAGGACTGTAGAGCCTTAGGGCACCACAGGCAAAGAAGTTCTGCCCCCTCACTGCATAGCCTGAGACCCGGAAATCTCCTCTCAGAGCACATAAAGTAATTCCCACCATCTGATAGTCCTTTCTCTTCATCTCTGCAAAGGCACAAGCTGTGCCGTTCAATGCCCAACTGCCATAGCTCTCTTCAGCTCCTTCTGCTTGGCCTCCTGCCTCTGGATCTTGCAGAAAAACTAGGATGTGGGTTCTGCCCCTTCAGATTGCTCTACGCTTTGCCAAGATGCTGAGATGAGCAGAACACACTGCTGCCACTCGCCGGAGAGCTCTCCACAGGCAGCACGTGTCACTGTGCCTGCCATCAGTGCTCAGTGCTTCCGATCGCAACAGAGAGCCTGCTGCGAGCCAGCACAGCTGCCCTTCCCAACACACCACTAATGGAAATGGTGGCTTCCTCTTCACTTCCATCTCTCCCTCACCTACGCCACAGACATAAGGGGATGGAAAGGATTCTGCTGCGTATTTGGTGTTCCAGATTCCACAAGGCCAGCTCAACTGATGCACGGCCCTTGGTAACAATAGTCGTATACAGAAAGAAGTTGGCGTCTGAATAGATGAAACCTAGCACACAGTGGTTGCAACATCACTCTGCCCAGGGCTCCACGCAGCACAGACTGAAAGGGAGAGAGATGGGACTGGTTTTACCTTCCTTGTCAACTCGGAAACCGAATTCGTCATAGCGGAACTCTGGCTGCTCGATGGATTCTTCTTTCTGGGGGACATAAGGAAGAAGAGACATTCTCACCACTCCAGCACTGAGCAACCAAACAGAGACAAGCGGATACCGCCCCGTCCTACACTGCCTGCACTATGCCCTCTGAGCAGCTGCGCTCCTGGCCTTTTTCTTTTAGATGCCTTCCTCCACAATTCCCAGCTGGGGAGGTGTTGCACGCTGCCCCCATTTTGACTTCTCTATGGAAGATGGGAAGCTTTGCTTTCCCACCTGCACAGATTTTCCCAGCAACCTCTTGGTACAACTACTTGAGTTGCAGCACCGTACCATGATGAAGGCTTCCCCATCTGAAAGGGCAGACAGTCTATCTCATGGACCGAGGAACCCACACATCATCTATACTGGGCTCTACTGACTGCAACTCTAAGACACAGTAGTCCTCTGTAACCCAGTGCACACACACTGCAAGTTCAGTTCCCTGCAGTGCCCCACGTACTGCCTGCTGCTTTCAGGTTTACTCTGAAAGACAGCAGGAAGAACTGGGATTTGGATCTGTGAGGCAAGACCACATCAGAGGCCGAAGGAAATTCAGTTCAAATCTCAGCTTCTTCTATCTGTGTTCATAGTTAGCACTGGTGGTTATGATCACGAGGCTCTTGTAAGGAGTGAATACCTACAGATGCCTCTGATTGCTGCTGGCCCACCTGCCCCTCCTGTGGGGCCTTGCAAGCATTGCACCCAGGCAGCCCCACAGAAGCACGCTTCTAGTGTAGCTCCAAAATAAACTTCAGCTTCATTCTCTGGGCTCAGTTGCCTTCAGCAAACACTGTGGGTTAGGTTACAAAATTCCATATCTGCTTCCTTCCTTCCTGTTCTGCCCACCTGGAGGCAAGCCCTGGGGCTAGCATTTCCTGCCATGAGCAAGCTGTCCAGGGTAGCTTGATGGCGACAGAGACTCCCTTTGAGTGTCGACATTTTTACAGGGGAGCAATAGTTACAAAATAGCAGAGCAATAATTCACAGAAATTTCTGTATGCTCTGCAAGATCCTCTTGCAAGAGCCAGGACGCAGCCACAAAACAAATGAAGCTTCGAAAGCAAACAAGTGCCCCCAAGCGAACCACTGGAGGGAGAGTGCACCCCCCTCTTCCTCACAGCATTCAGAGGCCACCAGCAATCACCAGGGTCTCTATTTCTGTGCAGAGCCAGAGAACATCCCCTCCCTGCCCAACACTGTACCTGTGTGTATTTCGCCAGGATCTCCTGCGGCCAAATGCTGGGTGTGAGTGCTGAGAAGGGACCCCCAGCAGAGGGAGTGTGATGGCCTAAACACAGAGAAAGCAACATACAGCAGTGAGAAGCCGGGACATGCAGAACAGACTGCACCAGCAAGGTAAGGATTTGTGCAGAAGTCTCTCCTCCAGACACTGGCACCTAGGGTCATTACTTCTAGACACTGTGACAGCTTCCACATCACCAAGGAGGTAAATAATTTTAGAAGGTTTGAGCCCTTATTGGCTAGCAAAAGAAGCAGAATGGCCAAACTGAATTCTAACAGAGGGACTTCTGGGGAACAGAAATCATTCTGTGGCATCATGAGATCGTTCCTCTTGGAAAAGCTGTGACAAGTGAAGGCAACCATCAAACAGATTTATGAAGTAAATGCCTCCTATAGCGGCACTGACATTGACTCAGCAGCACTCCAGACTGCCCTGAAACTGTGTCACCCAGGCAACAAAACGGGACATCGGAGACCTCCGTAATATGTTCAGCTGCTCCCTTTGCTGCTGAAGGGCTGGGATGTTGCTGCCCTCCCTCTAAAGGCTGCCAACACCGTGCACAGACAGCTGCAGCAACATACATATGCCTACCACCTTGGTGTTCTGTGTGCAAAGTAAGCACCCTCCCAGAGGTACTGTCCCCCTTGGAATAAAAGCAGACATTGAGTTTTGCAACTGAAGCAGACAAGCACATCCCAGGTCTTCCATTGTGCACATCACCACAAAGGTTTACTTGTCTTTGAAGTACAGTCTCCCTGAGGGTTTTCCCTGAAATAAGCAGCTAGCTCAGGAAGGGAGGTGCAAAGACATGGGGTGGGACAGTTCCATTGCAAGAGGGATGTGCTGGAGGACACCTAGTATTAGTCAAGCTTGTAACTTGGTAGCCCACAGTCAAACTCCAGCAATTCTTCAGCCTTAGAACCACCACTTTATAGAATAAGTCTCTCAGGTCATAAGCAAGCCTCCTACTTTGGGGCAAGTCCTGGGAGAACAGAACTGAGCAGGTGATATGAGAAATGGGGAGGCAGACTTCATCTCATCCTCCTCCTTCTTCTGTAATTCAATGGCTGAAGCAGCTTCTGCAGGCTTCAGCACAGGGTAGAAGAAGGAACTGCACTCCCCTGGGCAAAAAGGCAGCTAGATCACAAAGAGCTGGGCACTCTCCCTCCCTCCATTTCAGGCAGAGTTGTATGTTAACACAGAGTGGCTGCTGGAATCAGTAACTTCCTTTTATCAAGCTGCAGATGAAGAAAGAGAAAGCCATCAAAGAAGGCATCGCGTCCATTTTTGCCTGCTCACCTGACATGGTGCTAGGTAAGGCCGAGGGGCAGAGGCTGTCAGCAGGTCCAGGAATGCTGTTCTTAGGGGTGAGAGGTCACTGTCCTGTTACAAACAGAAAAAGAAGAACATCAGTTAGCATCTGAGAGCACAGTGACGGACAGACGCTCCCCCGGCACAAACTCCTCACAGCAAACTCCAGAGATTGGAATTCCCTCTTGATTTCACACCTATCAGCTAAAAAGAGCGTTGTATCACCTACCAAATGCTCCGTGACACAGCAGCACTGCTGACTGAAAGAATGCCAAAAACCACGTCAAATTCCATCATCTTCTCCATCACAAATTCCGAATCCTATTCAATTATGAACACCAAAAAAAGCAGATGGCGCATCACCATTCTCTGTATTTACTGCCCACGGTGAAGGGACCGCAGTGGTGAAGTGAGTTTGAGATGCAAGAAGCCCGAAAAAGATCTCAGGAGCATCAAAGCAAAACACAGGAGCGCACTTACTTGGGATGAAACCTGGGAGAAGCTAATGCTCGCATGCTTTGAATGGATTTTCCACCTTCCCTTCTCAGTAAAGCCACTTGTGACTGCAAACCACTGCAAGAAGGAATGTGAGGGATTCACCCAGCAGGCCTCGTCTGAGTTGTTTACAGTGCTCAGCAGTACAAGGTTATATATCTCCAGCAAGCACTTACAGCCTACGAGTGGCTTGCTACGGCGCTCCAAGATAAGCAGCTATAAAGGCACCTGAATCTGAGAACGCAAATAAGGTTTCTTCCCCCCAGATTTAAGCAGCTCTCTGCATGAGAAAAGCTGGTATGGCTGCACAGACACTGACCTTCCAACACCAACCCTTAGAGCAAAACAGAAGCAAACAAAACCAACAAATCAAAGCAACCACAAGCCCAGCTTTTGGTTCTGAGAAGCTGCCATGCCCACGCAGGGCCAGCTGCTCACCTGTGAGTTCTGTCCTGCCCCTACCTGCTGCCTGCTGCCCCAGCTCTATTAGTGCTGGGTTTTCCCCCAGCAGGTAAAGCCATCCCGAGGACAGGAAAGGAGTGCCTGCGCTCTCACTTCACGCGGCAGCACTCAGGGTGCGCACAGCAAGCAGGTAACTGCTGACGGTACTCCTGCCAGTGCATCTGGAGGCTTTTCGCTGGCTCCCCACTGCCCTGCCACCACTCTGGCACGCTCAGTGCCTCAAACCCCCAGGTCACCATTAACCTTCACGCATGTACAGTCAGCGCTGAACCAACCTGTCACGGAAGAAGCCAGGCCAGCGTTAGGCACTTAGACAAGAGAACACCTCAACACCTCGCAGCCCAGGAAGTGGGGGAGGAGTGCTGAGGTCCCTCCTCATCCCACGACAGGTGTAGCAGAGGGGAACACCTCCCCCTGCCCACGTCATCGCTCTCCCGCCGGGCCCCGGATATGAGAGCAGCTTTTCCCGCCTCTGGGCCCTGTGGAGACCTTCCCCAAAGCAGCCCTTCCACACAGCTGCAATGTGAAAGATTTCAAATACCTGCCTACCTGCAAACACCAGATAACAATCTCCTGCTGCCTGCCTTTTACTCGCTTGGCTTCTTTTGCCACGTGATCTCCACTTAACCCTGTTGTGGTAGCGCCTGGATGCCCTAGGCATGAATCACAGAACCATTACAGCTGGAAAAGACCTCCAAGATCACCCGGTCCAACCAGCAGCCCACTGCCCATGTCCTCAGTGCCACATCCGCATGGATTGCAAACACCTCCAGGGACGGTGACTCCACCACCTCCCTGGGCAGCTGTGCCACTGCAGCACCGCTCTTACTGAGAAGAAATTGTTCCTAGAGGAGCAATGCTGTCTGGAGCTTTTCAGTAGGATCTTTATTTTGGCACAAGAACTCCTTCCCAGGCGTGTTCCTCCCCTGCTGGTTTTAACCACCGTGCTTAATTTGAACACAGACTGCCAGTTGGCCTCCACTGCTCACTGCTGTGGTCTTCTTTAATATACAGAGCTGCAGGAGAAGTAAGAGCAATAGCAAAGCCACAGTACTCGCCAGGAGGCCACACACTTTGGTGTACTTCTGGAAGCCCCTTCCAATTCAGCTTTTAGAACCCCCAGTAGACTGCAACCAATTAAACATATAGAACGTCCTTCTCTTATAAATGAAGACAAAGAGCTTGTAGTGAATCAGGCAGCTCATTTCTGTACCCTGGCACTTGGAAAGCTCTGTTTTCAGAGCTCAAACCCTGACTCACCTCAATCATGGCACAGAAGGAGCCCTCTGCCTTCCCTTCCCCCAGCAGTTTCCCCTTCAGCCAGGTGAAGGCACGTCCCGGAGCCACAAATGCCATTAGTTCCACGAGTCAATATTTGCTCTGCGCGCATACAGTCAGAAGAAAACTCCAGCTTCACAGATAAGCAGGTGAGCGAGCACAGCACAGCCATACCTCTGAGCACGGGGAAATGACACAGTAGCTTCTGGCCCTGGTACCCTGACCGCTGCCTTCGGAAGTGTGCAGAACCCCACGAAGCACTGCATGGGCTCCTGGTTAAGCATTCAATGCGATATCGGTAAACCCAGATGACCGCAGGAAATACCTTGAAATAGGTTTGTAGGCCTGAGATGTTTACAAACAATTGGCCTCACGCTGCTCCGGGTGCAGGAGGGAGGTGCTGGGGAAGCCTTCCTGCTCACTTCCAACCTCAGCAGGTGACTGGGAATGAAAAGCCGTGGGACTTCAGCTGCCCTCATCCCACTTCCCTGTAGGAATCCTCCATCAGAGGACACGACAGCCTACAGCAGGCCTAGAAAGGGCGGTAGGAGCCTGCACTGTCACGGACTGCAGCAGCGTCCCTCAGGGCCCAGCTGTCCCAGTCCCAGCAAAAGACGAACTGGAAGGAACTCTGTGTGGTGTCTCCCACCACAAGGCATCCAGCAGACTCCTGGCCGGGCTGGAAAAGCAATGAGGCACAGAAATGCTGTAAGAGGCACTCCCACGCCTCGGCTTTGCTCCCTGCACTGAGCGGTGCCCAGCAGTCTGCCTGCTACAAGGACAGCACGCGCTCACACAGAGCCACAGGGCCAAAGCCCGGCCAGCTGACCCAGAGAGACAGAGCACCTTCAGCTGTGTATCCATTTTGAAAATAGGGATGTGGAAAAGCAGAATGCTGTTTCCTACAGGTTCTGCACCGGGCAGCCTGACTTCCTGCTCACAGTTTGCCATGTCAAGCTTGCTTCTACACAAACTCCCATGCAACACCCACTTACATAGAATGCAGACTTCCTGCCTATGGACAGCCGTTTTCCTCGCAGAACAGAACTGCTTTGTATTTTGCTAGCTGGCTCCAAAGCAGACAGCACATCCTTCATGCAGGGCACAGCTTGAAAAGGCTTTAGGGTCTGCCTGCAGCACTTATTTCTCAACCTGGAAACAACAAAGGCTTCCCCTGCGTGGCTTAGGGGAAAAAAGAGAGCAAACCAGAACTCATTTAGGGCTCCGCTGATACCACGTTGCTAACACAAGCACCACGCTTCTAATCCTGGCAAGTGAAGGTGTCTGGCCTTACACAGCAAAAGCTGGGTGCCTGCTGAGCACGAATAGCAGCAGAGCACCTTGTCTGTCTGCCAGATCCTGGGGATCATGAGAGGAGATCTCCCTTTTCTGATATTCCTAAGCGATGACAGGATATGCGATGTGAACACAGAGTGCTGCTCCCACTGCACAGGAGAGGGATAGACTAAGCCCTGGGAAAAGCAGCGGTGGGATTTGTTTTCCCAAACCTACATTGGATGAGGATGGAAGAAAAGGCCGGGATACAAACCAGCAAGGTGCCCACTCTCACCTCTCTCACCGTACAGCAAAACTTTCCTTGTTACAAACCAAAGAAAGGTAGAAGGACATTGCTGACAGTTACTTACAGATGCTATTATTATGTTTTCTATGTGACACTTTGACCCTGAGCAGCGACAAGCAGCATTATCCCATCCATCACATCCAGAGCCGGCCGTGGGAGCTCACCCCACACAGGAGCCTGATTTTCGAGCTGCTCTCATCCTGCTGCTGCCAGCGACAAAGGAGCAGCCTGAAGAATGGCTCTTCCATGGTACAGATGGATTTGCTTTAGCTATCATTCCCTCGGTGAGACACCAGGAAGGCTCAGTTCAGGTCGCTCCCCTGTAGCCCTGCTGTTCATGCATAACTCATGTCAGCAAAAGAGCCCCGGACTCACCCAACAGGACTCACTTCATTTGGCTCCAAAAAATGGCATCTGAAAGACAGCATCTCCCACAGCCCATCAGATTATCTTCTTTGGGGCTCTACCTTCATATAACAGCTTTCTGAAGCAGCCAAATAACACCCACAGCACCTCCCAGGACTGTTCACAGAGCTCCTAACACATATCTGGTTTTTGCTCCTGCAAAAATTTACTTGAGCAGACAAGTCTAACTAAAAACAAAAGCAAACGACGTGACGATCATCAGTGTATGTAACAGAACAAGACAGAAATAACCATATTTCCTGCTGCTGGGGATCAGGAAGAATTCTTCTCCAGAACAAAAGGGCTGTTAGGGTTATGGACGTTTTCTTTCATTTCTGAATCATCAGGTATTACCCAGCCAGCAAACGCTGCTCTGACTGGGCAGTGACAACTGCTCTCACCATACTAATGACAACGTGCCAGCTTTCTTCTCTCTTATTTCATAAAACAAATGGATTTTTTACTACCTGCAGCCCCAGCAGCACAGCTGACAAGCAAGATGAGACAGGAACACCCCTCCCCAGCCCTCCCACATATCCACCTTGAGTGAGCTCTGCCAGTCTCCAGTTTTGACTGTCTGATGAAAGGCGGCGAGGAAAGACGTTTAACAAGTCTGTGTGCTGCTGAGGGTACCAAGCTGAAATGCCAGGTTAATGGCACAGAATGAAGCCAAGCCTAAAATGACATCGCAGTGACCCCAAAGCTGGGGAATTATTTCAGTCCTGAGCAGCTGTGCAGTGCTCCCCTCAGCTCACCAGCTGACGTTCACTGTCACAGAATCACAGAATGATCTGGGTTGGGAAGGACCTTTAAGGTCACCCAGTTCCAACCCCCCTGCTATAGGCAGGGACACCCCCCTCTAGACCAGGTTGCTCAAAGCCCCATCCAGCCTGGCCTTGAGTGCTTCATCCCCTCACCATTGTGCTCCCTCCTTCTCTGCTGTTGCTGCTCACTTCTCTCTGTGGCACATCTCCCTGAGATTACCAAGACACACTACCAAAGCATCCTACATAGGAACAGAAAAAGGCGGCACCTGGCAGTTCAGTCTTCGAAACACAGAATTAACATCACTTCATATTAACAGGACACAACCAGACCCCGCTCTGACATCTATCATCACACACCATGCCTCTCCTCGTGCCCTCCTCCCCTCTTTACTTCATGCATCCTCCAGGAATCCACCCTTCACCTCAGCAGAAGGATAACTCCAGGGATGCTGTGCACATCCAGACAGGTGTAATGAAGCCAATCTTCGTTCCAGTGGCTCTTCTTTCCAGCACACCAGTTGGAAGGAGCAGCTGAAAAGCCATTCTAGAACTCGGATAATCCACTGAGCAATCGCATTCCCTTCTGTAAAAGCCCAGCAGCGCCCCACTGCTGCCAGCCCCTTTTAGGGGGGTTTTAAGACCCCGTTTCCCATTACTGAACAGCAGATGTTCTTAATTCCCGCAACACTGTTTCTCCCTCTTATATGTTAGGGCTGAAGGACCCTCACGGCACTTTTACTACGTTATTCCTACCTCTTGCCCCAAAGCATCACAGCAAGCCAAGCAGAGCAAGACTGTTTCAGCCCGTGACTGAAACCGACACCATCAAAAGGACAGCACCCGCATACACACGAAGATCCCTTCAAAAATCAGGAAGGCAGAGAGGTGGACACGAAGAAACTTTTCCTTCTCCCTACCTCCTCAGCTCTGTAATCGGCACTCCCGGAGCACACAGCCGCTGCCCGCCGAGGGGCTCCCAGCCTGCAGGGCGCGGGCAGCGAAGGCGGCACCACAGGCACGAGGAGCGCCCGCCGCCCGCCGGCTCCCCCGGCGCCTCACGCAGCTGAAGCCCGCAGGCCCCGGGAGCGCTGCCACGTTTCCGTCTCCGTGCCACGCGTGCCTCTCCCGCCGGCTGACAGGAGACGGGCAGGCCGCCACCCCGCCAGACGGCGGCGGATGCGGAGGGCGGCGAGGCCGGCGGCCGGGGCGCAGAGAGCGGCTGCGTCACAGCAGAGGGGCGCCGTTGGGGAGCGGGGGAGCGCGATCGTTACGGAGCGGCGCGACCGCTGCGGAGGGGCGAGGCGCGGCTGACAGCCCCGCGGCTGAGCGGCGGCCCGCTGAGCGCCCCCCGCCCGGCGGCACGACCCGAAGCCCGCCCCCGCCCGGCGCTCACCTGCTCCCGTCAGCGCTCTCTCTCCCGCCGCGCCGCCCGCCCTCACACGGCGGGTCGGGACCCCGAGCCGCGCCGGCAGCCCCACACGCCGCTCCGGAGGGCGCCGTTACGCGCACGCGCGGCATCCGGGTGGCGGCGCGGGGCGCGCTGGGAGCTGTAGGCAGTGCGGGGAGCCCGAGGCCCCCTGTGGGCGCGGAGGGTGGGCTGCGAAGCGACCAGAAACGGTTTGGAATGGTCGGTTATGGTCAGCTCGGGCGGCCCAGGGCTCCATCCGACACAGGTTTGAGTGCCTCCAGGGATGGGGCACCCACGGCTCTCTGGGCAGCCTGTGCATTACCACCCTCTCAACAAAGTATTTCTCCCTAACATCTAACCTAAATCTCCCCTCTTTTCGTTTAAAGCCATTTGCCCTGCCCCATCGCTATCAGACAACCTAAAATATCGGTCTGCCTCCTGCTTGTAAGCTCCCTCCAAGTACTGGAAGGCCACCACGAGGTCTCCCCGCAGCCTTCTCTTCTCCAGGCTGAACAATCCCAGCTCCCTCAGCCTGTATTCACAGGAGATGTGCTCCAGCCCTCCGATCATCTCCACAGCCCCTCTCTGGACTGACTCCAACAGCTCCATGCTATAGTGGCGCTGAGCCCCAGGCCTGGATGCAGCTCTCCAGATGGGGCCCCATGAAGGCAGAGCAGAGGGAGACCCCCCCTCCCTGTCCCCGCTGCCACCCCTCTTTTCCCACAGCCCAGGGTAGTTTTCAATTGAAGTCACCCTCCCCAAACAGATGGCTAATTAAATGTTAATAGCACAAACAGGCAAAATATTTTAGTCACCATAAAACTTAAGCAGCGTGTATGCCTTACTCTAGAGGCATCTGGATGAGAGGCGGTCATGGCCTGAAGCTTCCCACTCCTCCAAATACTTAATATAGCTACGTCTCTTTAAAACGTTACTGCCCTTTGAAATCCTCTTCAAGCAATCACGGCCTCAAGGAGAGCAGCCGGCTGCTTTCAGTTCATTCTGCTTTCTGTGATTTTCTTCAGCCATCACATTTCAAAAGGAATGTGGTAATATTTAACACAGTATCTCTGAGAACCCGGAAAAATAACAGAGGTAAGGAGGAGACTACAGGGGAGAAGAGGTAAGGAACTCATTTCTGTTTGAGTCAGAGGGAGACAAGTTTGGTCCAGTACTGAATGCCCAGTGAAGCACAGATGCTGTACACAGAATACTGGGGGTCAGAAATAAGACCAAAGACCTCTTGAATTTCTCTGGCATTCAGTGAATTCCCACATCGTTTTTCTTATCAGACAAAACTTACTTACGATAGAGAATGACTTGCATTTGCCAGAGTCTACATACACTTCACTAGCAAGCACCTACAGCCAAGGACCTGGAAGAGTAAATCACAACGGCTGATACCTAAGATACCCTTGTAAACAAGCTTGTGAGAAGGTACAGTATTAGAACAGCTAGACATCACTGAAAGACCACCACAGCTAGATGCAGCCCAGAAGTTCCATGGCCTCTCCCTTTCAAATCATTTTTGCCTGTTTGCTCCCCAAGTTACAGTACTCTGGAAAGCAAGGACAGCCTCACAGAATTCTTTGAGCTACCTGTGGAGAAAGCTTAACAGCAGATGAATAAGAAGGGAACGGGCTCAGCTCCCCTTGGCTCTTCAGTAAGTCACACACTTGTGCTTTTGCACACCAGCCCCTGCTCTTTGAACAGCTGGCAGTGCTCTGTAAGGGGTCAGTGAAAGGTAGGGTGATAAAGCAACGTTGTCACCATCGAGTGTTTCTCAGTAACTACACACAATCCACCGAGGCTTGATTAAACAGTGGACAAAGCACTGAAAAACCCATCTGGAATCAAAGTGTTGTAAGCTCTGAGAATTACACATACTGTAGACAACCAAAATAACATGACAGCGTAAACAGACTTGGTTCAATAAGGCTTTTATTATTTTCCTGTACCCAGAGGCCTTTGCTGAATATTCTTAAAGCGTCAGCTCAATTTTCCCACCCATCTTGCTTTGGTATGGAACCAATGCTGGTCGAACCTCCTCCTTCAAGAACTTTGCCACCTGTTTAAGAAAGAGGGGAAAAAGAAAGTCAGTAGAAGAAAGGTGTTCCCTTCTCTTCCCTACTCAGACCTGTTTGCCTCACTGGGGTCTGTATCACAGAGGCACTGAGCAGTCAGGTGTAGAAAGACAAGGCAGTCAAAAGAAACAAGGTAAGTGTGTGTGTGTGTGTGTGTGCGCCACAGTAGTAGGAACAGAGGTATGAAATAAGAGTACTACTCTGGTACACAGAATGCAGGATTAAAAAAAATTAGTTGCATAGCAACACCTGAAACCTGTAGCCTCTTTACCTGCTGAGGAGCACGTCCAGTGAAGGAGGAAGGATCCAAAAGGCTGTCAAGGTGTTTATGGATGGGGCTGAAATAAGGATCAGCACGGACACGGGCAATGAAGTCATTATCACCCCCTTCCTGTTTCACAACAGCAGCTGCTTGCTGGGAGAGAACACGGATCTTCTCATGGCAGTCCTGCAGGAGCAGGGGGAAGAGGAGGAAAGAGGAAAACATTCAGTCCCTTGCTACTCACTTTCACATTTATCCTGCTTGTGCAGGAGGGGAAACATCAAAGCATACTGCATTGGACAGCACACGAATGAGACAGCTTGGACTGTAGCATCTCATATCACTAGAGGAAAACAAGATTTTCCTGATCCTCTCACATCTCTGCCCTTTGAGGCCAAAGAAGTCTGAATGATATACATGTTCCCTGTTCAATTATACCACAAGCTTACAGCAGTAGAACCCCTCACACTTTCTCAAACTCTCCACATACTCTTAGGATTCACTATGGAATTTGTTTTTCCAGTTGTTCCGTTCCCTACTTGCACAGTTTTTCCAAAGACAGGCTCTAATAGCTGTTCCCAAAATATTCTATGAACTATAATGGAGGAATTCCTTATTCACAAATAGTCATCCCTGGCATGGAACATCTTGAGAGAATAACAATCTACGAACTTGGAAAAGAAAAAAGAAGAGAAGCTGTCCAACTTAATCAGCAGTGAGCTATGTAAACCACGGCTTACAAAAGGACAAACAGATCGAAGGGAAAAAAGCACACAAATCCAAGGGCCTTAAGACATTCTTGGCTAGAGAATCCTTATTTGGAGTTAAGACTGACAGAAGTCCTAATTGTTCTGAAACACTTCCGCCACCTTTGACTTCCTGCGAAATCCATCTGTAAAAGCAAGGAAACCCAAACACAATTGAGGACCACCCACAGGAGCAGATGCTGCCATGCTGCTGCTAAAACATTTATATGATTGCATTTATAGCCAAGCAGGAATCTTCTCAAATGCATTATCCTTGAGCAATCTTGGTTTAGAAGGAGAACGGTCTCCTACTCCTTATTTCCTCTATTCAAAGGCCATCCTGCCCCAGCACTGACATGCTTCAGGCAAACAGAGCTGTTTAGGGTGGTTAGGAGGAGGGAGCTGTTCAGTGGTGAGGAAGGCAAGTGAGTTTTTATGCTATGAGGTAGGAAAACCTCAGATTTGTCTTCAGAAAATTTACTGTTACAGAGTTTTCAGCGCACAAAAACAGAACACGCTGTAATAAGAACTGCTTTTCTAAGCGTACTCAACTCTAAAGATATGTATTTAAAGAGCACCAGAAAAGAGGTAAGCCAATAACAAACACAAATGAAATTAGCTTTTCAATCTAATTAAATAGACTGTTTAGGTAAATACAGGATGCTTTAGAAAGAGAGCCAGCTGAAAAGATAAGAAAACTTTCACACAGAATATGAACCTTAATATGTTTGGTTAGGAAGCTTTACTGACGGACACGGTGACAAACATCACAGACACAAAGAGAGGAAAAAGGGATGTTTCCTAACTGGGTGAGCTGCCAGAGGTGCTCCAGAGAAGCAGAACCACAGGTCCTACTCAGAGCTTCTAGGAAACCCTTCTGCTGTTACTATATTGCAAGTTTCGCTTCATCTTTTATGGGAAACAATTATTGAAGGAAACGTTACTGTCTAAAGGTGAGAGAAATTAAGTTGGCTTTGTAGGATGCAAATTTTATTACCGGTTTCAAGCTGAACTTTGAAATTAAATGATAAGGAACTACAATCTAACTGTGTCTGAACCTGTTTGCTAAGAAAAAACATTTGATTTCAATTTGCTTGGACGCAGAAAACTGAATGAAGGACCATAAACAATAAAAGCAATAAAAGGCAACAGAGTGAACTACGGAAGCGTGACACAAGAACAAACGGTTTGGGCTTACTTGCTTTGCCATTAACAGCACTGATTCATTCCTTTAATTTATAAAGGTACCCCACTGCCAACACGCTCCACGTGAAGAAGCCTGGCCGGTGTTCCAACTTCCCTCAAACATTTACAGAAGGAAAGCGCCTGCTAATATCTCATGTAATAAAAATAAATAGGTCTTTCTGCCCTCCAGCACAGCCAGCCAGATTAGCTCAAACACACAGTGTTCCTAACTGTAAATAAGGATCTCTACAACTGCTCTCTCCTCAGAGAGAGGAGTCTGGCTTTGCAGCACAGGTGTAATATTAATAACTCTGTGGGAGTATGGGGAGAAGCAAGAAAGGGGAGATATTCAGGAGAACAAAAAAAGAGAAGCTTCTGTTTGTTAAGAGTGAGACATCAGGCAGTGAACAAAGGTATTTTTGAATCCATCTGTACCTGACGATTGCCCCCTGCTTTCACCATCGCCATGATGATATTCTCTGTGGCCATGAATGGCAGCTCCTGCCGGATCCTCCTGTCAATCACCTTCAAACAAAGACAGCAGAGTTACAGGAGTTCTGTAGGCAGCTGAGACTCCCGGTGAGCTTTTCCTCTCCCTCTGCATCCCCAGGAAAGATAAATAATTTCTCTTTTTGAATTGAGCTCTGGAAATCTGGGTACAAAGCTAATAGCTTGAAGCTATACTTTGTCTGGAACATTACTGTGGAAAAGATGTACAATGAGGTCGTTGTTTTGCTGTTGGTTTGTTGTGTGTTTGGTTTTTAAACCTGTGGGTCATTTACAGGGCTGGACGAGATCTGCCTTGACAGTCACTTTTGGTGATGAACTCTACAGGTTCATGGTGCAGTTCACATAGAAGTGCCCCTTTTAAGAAGATTGGCTTTGACAAGTACTGCTGTGTGCCCGTGCTGCAAGCAGCGAGAACACAAAGCAGAATTCAGAAACTGAACAAACAGATAGAAATACAATCTTCGCGAAGATTTACTCCTCCTCGTCCTCCTCCCCCCCCCTCCTCCCTTTTGGTACATTTGCAGTATCATCAAGGATGCAACTCTGCATATGCTATCTAATTATTTACCTTGGGATATACTACGAGTCCCTCGGAGATGTTCTGCAGCGTACTCAGGATGATATCAGCCGTGAGAAAAGCCTCAGCCAGGCACACACGCCTAAGAACACAGGTACCCAGGGCCACAGTTAGCAATACAGGTCACGCTCAAGTCTACCACAAGTTCAGCTCTCCAGTTTCTGCAAACGCCTCCAGATAGCATTATGGAGGCCCCAATGCTTGAATTGTTCTCTTTATGGCTGCTTCTTGCTGCTCAAAGGTCACAAACAGGGAATATAAATAAGAGCTACCATTCTTGAGAGCTACTGCTGTGAGAAGGGAGCTGCTGGGTCACTAGAGAAAGGGAAAGAGAAGATGAGAAAGCACAGAGGCACATAGAAAACTCTGAGGTAATTCAATGGTAACACAGCTAGAAAAGGGGGCAGCAATTTTCAGAGCCAGCAACAACATGAGACTACCTATCTTCCCCTAGGTGTTCTGCACAGCACAGCCAGTACAGCATCACCCTCCTGTGACAGCAGTACCTGACCCATTCGCAACCGTGATCTTTTAAAAAGACACTTGTGCTTCAGTCCTGTGCTATGTTTACAGTTCCCAGTTCTATCACACTGTTTTGGAAAGGATGCTCTGTCTGCTGCTTCATAGGTTATTCGTTTGCCTTTTCCCTGGCCTGCCCTCCCATCAAAACACTTCAGCTCTGACAACAAAAGTCCAAGGCACGGAGTTTTCTATATGGGGTATGGAACGGACAAATGACCCTTTATGTTAGATGAAGTGAAAATAGAACGGGAAACATTCCAGTATTATTTCTACACTTGGCAGCTACTGGGAAATGAAACCACCATATCAACTAGTATCCAACTTCTTAAATGTTGTATTTTATGCTGTCTATGCAGCTCTTCCCTTAGCAAGACAGCTAACATTAGCAGCTGTGGTGTCAACTCCTCTTAGAAAAATACATTCAAATGAAGAAGACTACTTTGAAATATCAAAGGTGAATATGAACTTTATGCAAATTTAATACTAACTGCCAGATGGATGAACTGAATGCAATTGCTACTATTTACTTCATTAATGATAACTTTGGTTCATCTCAAAATAGTCGTAACGAAGAATCAGAAAACAAAAACATTGCTCGGCAGACATCACTAGAAGATGTGCACAGGTTTCTATCAGACTGCTTAATAATGGTTTGTGCTCTTTCTCTAGGATCTAAATTACTTCTTTTAAAGAAGAACACTTCACAGAGAGATGAAAATAAGTCTCTTTAGATTAGTTGGAGGGTGAAGGGATTACAAACAGACCGTTGCATTATTCAGCATTATGAGTGAAGAAGAGTAGGGTCAAAAGCTGTGTTCAAAATAGGAGAACTCATCTGCAAAATGTGAGCTGTGATATGCTGTAACAGTACATCCTTAAACCAGACGACTACCAGATCAATTAATCACCCGTGTTTTCTGCAGCCCTCTTCTCTCTGTTGGATTACTTTGCAAAGAGATCTTGGCTGTTATAGAAAACTAACAATCTTCATCCGATCTTTGAGAGAAAACCAGTTTGCAGTCCCTAGATTTTATCAAGTCTGCTTTTCATCAAGATGGTAACCTGTGGTTTTAGTGTAAAAATAGTCCGTTCCACATAGGTCAAAGGAGCGTCCTGCACAAGATACTCTAAAACTGCTGCACTGCACGATGTACACAAACCTGTTAGCACTGTCATCCAACGTCCGCTCAAACCACTGCACAGAAGCTGTTTGGAGGGGATCCAGGACCAGAGTCATCAGGTGCCGAGCCAGGCTGCAGCACCGCTCTGAGCGCATTGGATTCCTCTTGTAAGGCATAGCGCTTGAGCCTGTGGAAGGAGAAAGAGTGATGGGAACGGGGCTGTACGAGATAGAGCGCACCAGAGATAGTGCACTCAGGAAGATGCATAGATAGAAACAGTCAAAAATAATAGTCAAAAATTGGTTCCTAACATGATAACGCCTCGAAACACGATGGTTTTCTACGGACAAAATGCAGTAAAGAAAGTGACAGCATTCAGATTAGAAACATCTAAATGCGGTGGGGAAAAAAGTGAGAAGACATTGTGCCATTGTACAAAACAGCAGAAGCACTACCACATGAGAGGAACAGATGGACTTCATTTCTAGCACAGTACTTAGCACCATCTCTCTAGGATCATGAGAGCACTGTCCTTCAGAGTCGGACAGATATACTGATGCCTTCTGCTCTAGTGAAACGAAGCATAAGATGTAGAACAGTTCTAATAACAGATAGGGCTACGGCTTAAACTACTGACTTAATCCTATGGAACTATTCAGGGTGCCTGAGCTTTCTTCTAGCCAAGACCCAAAATTATGTTTCCTTCTCTCTTTTTCTAACAAACATCAGAAACACGTAATTGGTGTTCCTCTGGAAAGGGTTTGACTGTTCCAAATGTGTCTGTGTATAAACAGGCAACAAAACGTGCTGAGTCAAGCCGAAAACCTACAGTTCCAGTCAGCTTCCTGAGGAATGGAGAACACCGAGTTCTCCTCAGGCCCAAGTTGTCTTCTGTGAGCAATGAGGAATACGTGACTGCTTTGTCCCTTCCCAAAACCCAGGAAGTGAAGAATATAAACATTAAAATCAAATTAGTTATTTAATATCCAGAAGTCTTTGGTTGTTTTCTTTTTTTTCTTTTTTTAATAACTCAATACAGTAAAAGCTTTACATCCCAGTTAATTTAAAACAACTTCTCTCAGTGACATTTCTAAGTTTGCTTAAAAGGCCTCAGCAGCATAAATGAAAAGGTCCATACGCTGTCCTAGGAAATGTCAACCATCTCTTACCAATCTGGTCTTTCTCAAAAGGCTCTTCTATCTCCTTCAGGTTGGCCAAGAGACGAATGTCAGTACAAATCTAGAAAAAAGCCCAAGAAATTAACAAACAGAACCAAACCACCACACGTCTCCTCTCAGTGTCTGTGCAGAATTGTTTGCATTTGTGTCCAAGATGAGAATTTGGGAGACAGCGAAAAACTGCCACTACAATCGTGCTTCCCGACCTAAGAATCTCAAAGTCAAGAAAGCATCAGCAAAAAAAGTCTGTCCACTGTATTAGAATACAACAGGACCCCAAAGCAGGGCCAATGTTTGCATGGAATGGCAAAGATCAGGAAGAAACACTAAAAAAGCGTAACAGAAGTACAATGATTAGCAAACATAGGTAATGACTGCTCACTGAACCAGCCCACCTGTAGAGCTAAACCAGAACGTCACACATCATTTTAGCCCAAGAGAAGGACCGGAGAGGGAACAGGGATAAATCAATGAGAAGAATCCACAAGGACAGCCAGAATAACACTATTATCAGAGATGCAACTGATGGGGAGAAAATGGTGAAATTTAAAAACTTACATGCACTGGGAAAGACATTTACTCTGCTTGGATCAATTTAGCACAGAATAGACTTAATACCCGGTCTTAAGATCTTTGATATCTGATGCCTAAGCATGCACCCAATGGTGATCTACGTGATCCCAAAGAGGAACTGAACAACAAACACCAATTAATATTTCCCAAGGCAAGCATTCAGCACCACAAGCACCTTCTCGTCCTTCTCCCTGCTGAATATGCAAAGGTTGCTCACCTTGTGAACAGACGCCCCCAGACTGGCCAGTACAGACAGGACTTCAATATCCACCTTGCGACTGTAGGTCTGCCCCGTGACCATGTAAGATCTAAAAAGCAAGCACAGAAGTTGAATGCTCCAGACATTACACTGGATGAGAAGACTGAGAGCAAGGTGTGACAATGGCTCTTGAAGTGGATGACAATGCCATCGTTTTGCCCTGTTGACATGTTTGGATTCAGGCTGTCAGTTTTTTGGGCAGCATGCACAAGGAGAGAGTGAAGCAGAGGAAAAGTGGACAGCTGTGCTTTAAAGAAGTGGCCTGGTTAGGAGATGGAGTTCCCTCCAGGGAGCCGCAAGTGGGAATGAAAAACCATGAGGGATGGTAAAAAAATCAACAGCAGCACAGAGGTGAGTTTGGCAGTTGGTAGAACCCAAACCAACACGGAAAGCAAGAGTTAGACTTCGTTAACACCAAATTTAGGTTACTAAGCATTTTTTTACATACCGCTTAAATCCTGCCTTTGCAGTCACTAATCTGTCCAGCTCTTCAACCTCAGAGGGACAAAAAACAAAAACAAAACAAAAAGAACTTCAGCATTCAATGACCCAAGAAGTATTTGATGCCTGCATCTCCATGTGCCCCTGAAGAGAAAAGCACTCCAGATAGGAGAATATTTCAAGGTTGAAAGTCTGCTCTCTGGCTTGACTGACTTACTTTACTATGGTCTCCCTCAAAGAGCTGCAAGAAGCTGGCCTGAGTGCCAGTGGTGCCTTTCACGCCCCGAAAACGCAGGTCGTCCCGAGCTCGCTCCAGGTTGTGCAGGTCCATGCATAAGTCCTGGATCCACAAGCAGCAGCGTTTCCCCACAGTGGTGAGCTGTGCAGGTCTGAAAACAACCGAGAACAGAACACAACTCCTTGGTGATTTACACAGTAACTCCAAAAAGACCATCCTTAGCTGATGAGTCTACTGTTAAGATCTCTCTGACTCATCAGAGCAGGAGTTACAGAGATCTGGCACATATGTATCACTAGTAAATTAAACTAGACGATAAGATTGTACTTTTCAGAAAAAAATATATATATATATTGATGGCCTTTTACCAGAACTCTGTCAAATGGAAAAAGCCTCAGTGGGTGACAAATAACATGAGGTGGAGGATCCACTCCCAGGCTCCTTATCTCTGCTCCTCAGCCACAGCTACCAGGATCCAGCAGCCAGCTCTGTGGGAGCGGATTTGCTGGCAGATGGCACCCTCTAGGGGCCCGGCCAGGCAGAGAGCAGGGAGGAAGGCACAGTGAGCACAGTACCACTGCCACATGCCCTATTTGCTCTGATGTCAAGGACACAGAGGGCCTCTACCGTTTTAAAAAGACGTCATAGATGAGCAAGGTGCTCCGATTAAGCTCGGGCACAGACAGCAGAGAAGATGTGGAAGCAGGGATGTGCGATCCAGGAGGAAACAGAGGAACTGTACGACAGTACAGGGATGGTGGTAGGAAAGCCAAAGCCTGTCTGGAGTTCAATCTGGTGTGCGATATGAAAGGCAGCAATAAAGAACTCCGCGAGTACATAAGCAGCAAGAGAAGCCAGGGAAAATGTGGACCTGCTCCTACACAAGTCAGGGGGCCCTGCTGACAAGGGACTGAGAAGCCTTCTAACGTGGTTTTCACTAGTAGGACATGCCTTGCACATACTTCTTGAATACTGCTTTGCGCTCTTTCTAAAATTCAGACTGAAACAAAGACCAGGTAATACTTCTCCAAAAAGCTTTCCATAAAGAGGGACCAAGGACTGAAGCTGCTTGATTGAACAACACAGCACATACAGCAAGATTGTTAATCAAGAGACCTGATCTGATGCTCCCACTCTCCTTTGGGAGTAATTTGAAAGTGACAGGCATTGATTCTGACATGATCTGTGCTAAATTTCCATGGGTCTGCTGTTCCATGTCACCAGGATAGCAAATCCAAGCTTATAGTTCTCTGAAAGCAAACTATCTTCATGAAGCAGTGAGTTAATTACTTTCTGCAACAACAGACCAGTTGAAATCTTGCTGTATTTTGACTCAGGAACCTGCCTACAAGCAGTAATGCCAACAGTATTGCAAAAAAATGTAATTTTCCAGAGACAGAAAATGCCATTGTCTCGTTAGAAGGGAAATTCTTCTTGATTTTTTCCATATAGGGATGTATGAAAACAGAGATCTTGTAGTCACCATCACATCAAGGCTTTAGCAGACTGAATGGCTGTGGTTTCCTGCCAGTAACAAACCTCTCTAAGCTGCAGTGGAATACAATTGATGGGAAAACAAGCATTAAGAATATCGGACAGGCTTACTGCAATTCAAAAATCACACCTTCTGGAACAACCTGCAATCTACCTATCTATGTTAACAGGTTCCTTACGAAGCTCTGTTAAAACAACTGCTGACAGTAGTCAAAGAAAAGTCCTATTTCCTGATGTGAGGCTGCCGATAGCAACACACTGCTTTTCTGAACCACCACCAACGTCTTAACAATGTCCAGCAATGCCAACTGCCACAGGTCAGAGATGGTAAAAAAAAGAAGGGAGAAAGAAACGGCGGCAGCAGGTCAGTCTATCCAAAGCACAGCTGAACAAATGAAAGCAAAGGCTGATGGCTACTTACTGGTAGTGAGTGAAGCCCAGGGTAGGCAGGTCAGCGTGTGCCTCAGCAAAGTCGGCCAGCCGGCTGATCACCCTTGCGAGCTGGTGGATGCAGGGAGGATGGAAAAGAGGTGGAATGAAAAAGGGGTGGGAGATAAAAAAAATAGAGCAAAAGCTGGCATGCTCGAGCATAACATTGTGAGAAAAAGGGGACGGAAACAAGCATACAGTCACTGAGTATCTCTGTCTAACTGTAGAATACGGTACGCTTCATATTGTCAGGGCACAGGCACAATTTTTACTTGCTACATCCTTTACTCAAGCACAGGATGATGTAAGCAGCTGGTCTTTAGCTGAAGCTAGGCAAGTCCTCACACCCAAACCAAGCTGGTTTACCCCTGAGTATTTCCATCAGTCCTGGAACTGGTCAGAAATAAAGCTGCTTGGGGTGCAATTGACACATCTACAGTCCAGGGAAAATTGGGTGCCAAGACATTCATGCCAGCTACACTCCAACTACACTGAACTCAGAAAGTCATATAATATAGCTTCTTTAAAGCTGATGCACTCCTAGTAATACAGTTATGAGGCTGCCTAAGCTCATCTTGAAAGCAATACAGTTGTTTTCTGAAACTGATGCCTGTGACACATGTAAACTGCTAGTACCTAACAAAAGGTGCTTACAGTTCCTACAATGAGCAGAGAAGCTTTAGGGAAAGACTTGAGAAAAAGGAAGATGCTGCTCACTTGCTTGAGGCTAACCCAAGCAGCCAGCTCCTCCTAGCTCCCCAGTGAGGCCTAAGGAAATCCACCCTCAACGCAGAACATCAGCGCTGCCCGCTTCTGAGACACTGCATAATCACCTTCTCACCTTGGGTAGCAGCAAGTTAAACCCATCTCGGAGGACAATCAGATCCTGAAAGAAGCAAAGAAAGGAAATGTGGGCCATGCCTGACAGTCAGCCATTCAGCCTGAGGGACCAGACAGTGACCTCTCTCAGTGAGAACAGACACTACCAAAATACTTCCCCTGCTCAAGAAGTCTCTTAGAACAAAGCACCTGCTTTTATTCCTGTGTCTGAACATGTAAGGAACATGTTTATGACAAAAATGCTGCATCCATCATTGCTTCTACCATACTATCCATAGCAAGTCATAATGGGCAGCAGAAGACCTATTTCCACTAACTGAGCATAAGTGACTATTTGGAGATACTCATGATGCACATGACAGATTAAATCACTGAACCAAGGCAGAAAATAGAGGCACTCAGTAGGCTAAGGGTAGCAAAAGAGTAAGAGGCCTGACCACGCATCAGTCCTGCCTTTCCTCTTTTCAGACTCAAATGTAGGCAGGTGCCAAATGACCTGGGGAAGGGGGTATTAGCTAAAAGCTAAAGAGATTTTCAAAGGAGTTAAGGTGCAAATAATCATGCAGCAGCTTTCCTGTAGGACAAAAGAAGATACCAAGTTGCAATGACTTGGATATCACGGAGCAGCAGTATGCAGAAGTTTTAGTTTGGGCTCAGGTTCAGACAGGTGTTTCCTCATGTCTGATAGTTCTGCAGAATGGGGGCACTTTCTTTTATATTCAACACATTTATCCATTCTATTGCAAAGCTTTATCTACCCCAAATCAATGCAGGTATCCCGAGCAACAACTGAAAGTTCATGGGCTGCGTATACCAAAAGTCGACTTATTTTGTAGGCCAGTGAACTCTCGCCCCACTGGCGTAACTGACAGTTCACTGATGCCTGCATACATTCTCACTGGTGAATATCTTATCTCCTTGAATGTTTAACATGCAAACAGAGCTCAGGGAACAGTAAATTTGCAGACAGATCTTGCTTCATATCAAAAGGGAGAAGCCACAGGAGGAGCTTGTCTTCCTAGGGTACCTAGGAAAAAGGGTAATTAACAGGAAGACTAATAAAGACATCTGAAAAACAATAATGGATTGACTATTATTTTATAAGCAAAATGATAAAGAGCTATTTATAAAGAATTACTAAGTGAGCAGCTACGTCTTCGTTTTGCCCAGCTCTGCAGGCAGGAAAATGAAAGTCTTATATTACCGTGTTATCCCCTACGTAACAGGAAGTCGCTCCAAGGTGAATGATGGCTGCAGCTTTGGGACAGCAGTGGGCAAAGGTGTGAACGTGTGCCATCACATCATGGCGCAGCTTCTTCTCTTCCTCCGCCGCCATCTTGAAGTCAATGTTGTCCAGATTTGCTTCCATCTCCTTTATCTGCTCATCTGTGATGGGGAGCCCAAGAGACTGCGGAGGAGAAAGAACTTTAAGAGGCAACTCGAATTTGACAGAGAAGCTGTTTAAATAATTTATTCCCATGTGACAGCTCACGGAAGCATGGCAATTGGGCACAGTCAAAAGCACCAAGAGCAAACGCTGCTTCGTTCTAGAGTTCTCCAACCTCTTCCAATAGGGAACCGCTAATGCTCAGATGCTCTTCTTGGGCTTCACACTTCCCTCCACCACAGAACATCCCTGTGACAACTACAAACATTAGACACACGGGGAAAAGATAAAAAGAATAGTACACCTTTAACTTCTTTCAATGAAATCTACCATTAGGGTAAAGAACAGACCAGCTATCAGGTGACAAGATAGCTGATGTCATGAGGAACTCTGGGCCAAAATAACTCCAAGCATATCCTGGTGTGCTTAGAACAACTGCTTAGAACATACGGAACGTAAAGGCTGTCTGCACCTTTCCAAAAGCCCTAACGTTCATCTCAGCCTGAAACTGGGAACTGGGAAAACTAATGCCCTGATCTGGAAGCAGGAGACAAATGCTCCTCGTTCACCATTCAAAATATTTGCTAAACTTTTTCTGGAAGCTGCTTTTAAACACAGAGCAAGACATTGTCAGTACTGGTATAAATATCACACAACATAACAAAGATGAGCAAAATGTCTCCTTCTAATTTAAAAGCCTCACAATGAACTTAGCACTGCTGCCTTTTCTATGTTAAAATGGTACTATTCTGCACAGCAGTCACTGCAATTCTCCAGTGAGGAAGCTTTAATGATACAAAGTACTTCAAAAGCTCGTTCTATTCAGAATCAAATTGACTAAAAAGAGTGTTTTGCACACGTGGAATCTGGAATTAGAGAAAACAGCAAGTGAAGCTGATAAGTCCTCAGGATCCTCATCAGATAATTAGCACCCAAACAACTTAAAATACCTTGCTGCAAGCGTAATGGCACAACCACAAACGGCCAGGTGAGCAAGGAGTAGCAGCTGGCTCGACTGCTGTCTCTAAGGTGCTCAGATATAGATCATAACTGCCTGAAAGCCCAGAGACATCAGGCAACAGAGCCTTGTGCTAAGCTTAACAGCTCTTGCATTCGTCACATATCCATGAGTTGTTCTGAAAAGCTGAAGATGGTGCATACTTGCTGGCAACCACAGAGAAATAATCCCCAGGAAAAGAGACTGTAACAATGTCAATACATGGAAGGTAGGTGCCAAAGCCCTGTCCTCACATGCCCACAAACATGACGTGAGGCCTCTTCTCTATGACCTTCTGTCAATATTGACAGTACTTCAGGGAGAAAGCAATCAGATGTCCTTCAAATCTGTCCACCTGAGAAAACCAAGTACCCAAGTGAGATCACGAGGTTTCTCCAAAGTGCCATAAGCCAGTGATGGACTTTCTGGGTTGTGCTTTTAAGGTGCAGTTCCTCTGAAACTGTTCCAATAGAGCGACGTGCTCTTGTAACAGCTCTGATCGTTCACTCACTCCTATAGCAAGAGGCCAGAGCAAAGCAGATGTGTGATACAGAACGTCTCTGCCAAACAGAATGAGAACACTGGGCTGCACATCTGACAAAGAACATGTAAGATATACACCCCAAGAAGTAAATTGTTGGGGGAAAAAAACAAAAAAAAAAAAAGAGCAACTGTAGGTGCTTACACACAGGAGAGAAACACTGAGATCCCACGTGTGCAGAACACCTTACTGGTTGGGTCAAAGCTGAGGGGTGTCTACTGGAAAGAAGAGCTCCATGAATTTTCTGCTCATCTTTCAGAGCACTTATTGTTGGGTCAGGAGCTCAAGGCTCAAAATAAAGAATGATGCATTAGTGAGAATACCAAAATGCAAATGCATTTACATTAAAAACAACAACAAAAGAAATCGGAGTTTGGAGATGAGTATGAACTCCCATGCTTCAGCTCTTAGCCTAGACTTCAACTAGAATCATAGAATCATAGAATTACTCAGGTTGGAAGGGACCTCAAGGATCATCAAGTCCAACCGCAGCCTAACCATAGTACCCTAACTCTAACAAC